>LMYD01000633.1:0-108246 GCA_001630595.1 Pseudogymnoascus sp. BL308
AGTACCAACCCAAACCTCTAGATCCGAGCTAAGCAGGGAGGCCGTTGAAGCAAGCGAGACGGCACGGCCTTGGCTCCTCCCAGAACGCACGGTTCCTGTGGAGACCTACGGCTAGCGTTGTGGAGATTCCCGGTTTGATAGAACGCGGGGTCGAGGCGCTAAACCCCAGCTTCTCCAGTTTACCTAGGCAAGGTTTGACCCCATACATTACCTACTCCACTGTATGTATCGCAGATCCATACGATATATAATACGTCCGTTCTTCTATATTTCCATCTTCATCTCCATCTCAGCTTCATCATTAGTCTCCCTCCTCGCCATCTCATTCATACCACCGCCCCTCACCCCTTTGGCTCTTACCCCAGTTCCCCTTCTATCCATGCAACAACAGATACCGAGTCGCACAACCATCATCGAAATGGCGGGCTTGAACATGGAGCTCCGCGAAGAGGATAGGTCCGCCTTAGATGTTGAGAAGACTGGCATCCACGAGGAACATGTCGACAGCAGCAACTTCGACGCGGAAAGCACCGATCCTCGCATCACCTGCTTCACCCATGCAGAGCAGAGGAAAATCATCCATCGCATTGATCGCCGCCTAGTTGTCACCGTCGGTATTATGTATAGTATTAGTTTGATGGATCGAACCAACTTGAGCGCTGCCAATATTGCTGGGTTAGTCATCCCAACTATGATTCTGTGGCCTGAATGCTAAGAGGCCTATGGAATGTCCGCGGATCTCAAACTCGCCACACCTGGCATCGATCGCTACAGTGTTATCACCCTCATCTTCTTCATCCCATACGTTCTCTCTCAACCCCCCGCGACGGTCATCATGCGCAAGCTTGGACCTCGCAAGTTCCTTTCTACCATCTCCGTTTTGTGGGGCGGTGTCATGATTGTGAGTGAGCTCCAGCCATGGCGAAAGAGCCCAACCCTAATCATCCATTCCATAGGCTTTCGGATTTGTAAATAGCTGGACCGAGATGGTCGGACTTCGTATCATCCTCGGCGTACTGGAGGCTGGCTTCTTCCCAGGATGCGCCTATCTGATGTCGACTTGGTTCACCCGCTACGAGCTGCAGAAACGCTACTCCATCTTCTACCTAATTGGTTCCGGCGCCGCTGCTTTCGCTGGTATCATCGCCTACGGCCTAATGCAGATGAAAGGCTTGGCAGGTCTCAACGGGTGGAGATGGATTTTTATTGTACGTCCCTGTAGTTGATCTCCCTCCTCAACAGCCCCACAATTAACACATGATCAGATGGAGGGAATCCTAACTTGCGTCGTGGGCGTTCTTAGTTACTTCATTCTCGTCGACTTCCCTGATCAAGCCAAGGGCGCCTGGAAATTCCTCGACGACAAGGAAGTCGACTTCGTCATCGCACGCATTGAGCGCGATCGCGCTGACACCGAAGCTCCCGCTTTCCAAATCAGTGCCTACTTGCACCATGCGGCTGATCTCAAGGTCTGGGGTTTTGCATCACTCTTCGGCCTGTGCACTGTCACCTCGTACGCCATCGCCTACTTCCTTCCCGTTATCCTTATGCGCGGAATGGGCTTCGATGTCGCGCAGGCGCAGTGCCTCGTCGCTCCTCCTTACGCAGCGGCCGGCATGTTTATGTACGGCCAGGCAACCTTAGCCGACAAGCTCCGCAACCGCGCCTCGTCTGTCATCACAAACTGTTGCCTCTGCCTCATCGGCCTCCCTATCCTAGGCTTCAGCACCAACAACGGCGCCCGCTACTTTGGTGTCTTCCTCGCGACCATCGGCGCCAACGCAAACATCCCCTCCATCATGACATACCAGGCTAACAACATCCGCGGGCAGTGGAAGCGCGCTCTGTGCTCTGCGACGCTCGTCGGCTTTGGCGGTATCGGTGGGATCATGGGCTCAACCGTCTTCCGTCAAGTCGACTCCCCCAAGTATACCCCTGGTATCATGACCTGCATGATCGCCAACGGCTTGATGATCCTGATCGTTCTTGCGCTGAGCTTGAAGTTCTGGCGCGCGAACAAGCGCGTCGACGGTGGCGGGAAGATCATTGAGGGTCAGGTGGGCTTTAAGTATACCCTCTAAGTAGAAGCAGGTCAATCCCTTTAACGCGATTTTTGTTGTTGTTTATATGCTTAACGGAGGGAGGAATTTTATATACTAAATATATAAATGGATAACGGGGTTATAAGGAAAGAGAGTAGGAAAAAGATTTATATATTTATTTTGTCCTTAGTGTCCCTACCTTTCTTCACTAGCAGGTTCATAGCTTTATCTGTTGTATATCTCGTGAAATATCATGTTTATTTAACACAAAGGAGCTGCATTAGTTGTATTTCTCTAGAAGGGTTACACCTACAATATATAAGTGAAGCGGGCAGTTAGATCTACTACTAAAGGTGAAGAATATAGGGGCTGCATGTTATGGTTGAATGCTGTCGACCCTCACATCATTTTCCCACAACCTGATTCGCTTGTTCGCTCCTTTTACCCCAATCTAACCCGACCCACCTACCCCGACCACTAAGCAACCCAACTCAACCCCTACTAACCCAATCCCAATCTAACCGACGCGACGCCCTTGACGCGCCAGTCCGTCGACGCGTCAACCCTCTCCAAATACTATAATACTATACAAGGCTTCAGGTCTTTGTTGGAGGCTTCCCAGCGTCCCTCTCCTCCCTAATTGTGTAAATGCTCCCCTAAATTTGTACGCAGGGTGCGCCAGGGCACTCACTCCCTTAATATTATTATGTCTTCCCTCATGGTGCCGCTACTGCTACCAGCGGAAGGATTAACACTGGCAGTGACAGGCCGCCCATCCACCTTCTTGCATGACCCAGTCGAGCTGTCCCTCGGCTTAATCGGATACAATCCCTCCTACCGCGTCATCTTCTGCTGTAGCTGCCAGTACGCCCTCGTCCCAAATACCATTGCCGCCCACCTCACAAGCGAGAGACATCTAGACGACGTTACAAGGCAGCAGAGGACGCACCATGTCCGCTTTGCAGCCCTTAAAGGCCCTATGTGTGCGGAGCTTGTTCAGAAGACCCAGATTGCGCCAGGCACATCACCGATCCCCTACCTAGCCCTGTATTCTGATGGCATCTAAACTATACTGTCTTATGGCCTACCCTTGCAGCTTTGATTGGATACCATTTGTCGAAATTCATGATTGGCTGGCTTAATGCCTAGACCCCCTAATTACCCTTCTCAACCTAGGCCGTAAAGAGTTTTCACTTACTGCTAGACCCGTATCGGTCCGTAACACCTACCCGTAACCCCTTTGTTAGTACTATTAGTATATATACTGAAATATATTCCGTGGTGTAGGTTTCCTCTGTAGCGATGATTTACGGCTCTAACGATGAGTTCTTCGCCTCCAATTCGGTGTACGTACTGCAATGCCTACCGGGAGTCGTCGCTATTTCGTACAAATCGGCTTGGCCGGCGGTACGCAACCTGCTCCTTATGCAATACGCCTAGGTCGTCTCGGCGTACTATACGCAGTCGTAGTAGGCAACCTACAGAGCCTCTTACGGATGCTATACCACCTGTTACGGACAGCATTCGCCCGCAACGACGTCGTGGCCGCCCGCCACAACTACCCCCGCCCCCATTATCACCCCGCAATGTTGTTCCGCAGCCTACGCAGCGCATTACGGTCGTTGAGGAGCCTATTGCAGTCCGTCGCAGTAACCCACCTGGCTTCCTCTCTAGCTTCGTGCGGGCCGCTCCACATAACCTTGGCCGGCTTAACCATAAGTGTGAATATTGCGCTGCCCTGCACTAGATAGAAGAGGCTACGCAGGATAAGCAGTATGAGATATGCTGCAAGAAAGGAGATGTAGACCTTCCGACGTTACGGATGCCCCCCTTATATTTACGGAAGCTATTTACGGACCAAGACCCAAGAGGGAGGGCCTTCCGCAAGGAGATCCGCGAATATAACAATGCCTTGGCTTTTACTTCCGTAAGCTATACTCGCGATACACGGATTAATGAGAACTCTGGAATACAGAGTTTCCAGATCCATGGCGAGCTATTCCACTACCAGGGCCCGTTACGGCCTAATACCCAGGAAACCCCTGCCTTCGCGCAGCTCTTCTTTTACGACCCTTCTTATGCTACAGAAGCCCGACGCTTACAGCACCTGCAACTCGATTCGACAGTCCTTAGCCAGTTGCTACAGCTACTTACGGACCATAATCCGTTTATCCACATATATAAGACTGCTCGGGAGCGGCTTGCAGCTGTTCCGGACAGTAATAGTTCGCAACGGGTTATACTCAACCCGCAAATGCGTCTTATAGTTGAGAGTGGTGCTGATAAGCGCCGGGAGAACCTACTAATAAGTGATGAGATTGCGGCTGTTATTCCAGACGAGCTAGGAGATTCCGGTCCGCGAGACTTGGTATTAGCCTTCCGTAACACTTCAAACGGGCGGCGCTAGCTATCAAAGGTTCATGATACGCATGCCTCTTATATGCCACTTCACTACGTGCTCTTATTTGTCTTTGGTGAATACGGGTGGCATTGGGGTCTTACCTTACGGGAGAATAACAGTCCGCGGCAGCAACGGCGGTTAGAGCAAAGACCATTCTACCGCTTCTACATGTTCACCTGTAACGAGTGTTTTAATACTTTACACTATGCCAGGCGCCTCTTCCAGCAGTTTGCGGTTGATATTTTGGTGATTTGCGAGTCTACAGCCCTAAGTTGGCTCCGTAACCACCAGAAATCCATCCGTTCAGATGTGTACAGTGGCTTAGCTGACGCTATCTCTCGCGACGACGTTGATATGGATAGTCTCGGCCATTTCAAGGTCAGCAAGCTACAGATCGGCCGGATCTTATTGCCCGAGTGTTCTACTTGAAGGTCCGTAGCCTACTTACGGACCTTAAGGATGGTGTGCTTGGAGAGAGAGGCTACTCGACGCGTCGCTTTCGCAGCTTTCATGATTGACTCTACTCATGCAGCAATGTTTGGGCACTCAATGATTATGGTTACGCATGAGATGCGCTTAGTATTGCCTTGTGATGACGCCTTATGGTCAGCAACGAGTGTTGACGAAGTTCGTAAGGTTGAGAGCCTGCTTCGGTTAAACGGCGTTATACCTCTCCCTTTCGTCGAGGGTCTGCAAAGAACTTTAAATGGCCAAGACGTTCATACCAATGCCTTTGGAAGATCGATTTTGCTATGTGGTTTACTTAGTGTGAGCTGGCACATGAATTAACGAGAGATGCAGATTAACTCTCTTGGCGTGAAGTCGAACGGAACAGATAGGGGTACCAAGTGGCGGAGACCCATAACGAGAGCATTTGATCTGTGGAAAAGCTCGTATGAACATACCGCGCAAGGTATCTCAAACGACATGTCCAAATGGACTCCAGATGCCAACCTGCTCTCCTCCTTGGGAGCAGGTCTGCCCTCTACCACTTAGCTCAGTTGAGCGTGCATGCAGACATTCTTGAATGCCAGATAACCGCTAGAGCAAACCGGGTGCTAGGTCGAATTATGCGGAAGGAAGAAGTCGAGACTACACGACGGCGGATCCGAAATGCGTGGGCGCCGACGGTGGAAGCTCGTAAAGCCACGTTTTACGCCATTCGATTTTTATGTTCGGTCTTTTGCAAGTCAACAGAAGGCGACCAAGTCTATGATCTCAATTTCATTATTAATTATGCAACAAGTAACACCATACTTCCTATGCATCGATGGATGCTTTATTATGCCGCTTTGGTAATCTGGTGCTATAGCTACGTCATTGATGGCCCTGCGCACGTCCTAGCATCGGCAGGTTCTACCATCGACGAACATATCCAGGATATGCAGCACTTCTTAAGTTCGACTGACAAGGTCAAATCCCCCGAGGATGTAGCCTTCCACCGTCTCAATGGCTGTGCAGGAATGCTAAAGGTGTTGTGCTATATCTTCCGCATGGGCACGTGGGAATTGCTACACGAGGGGGCAGATTTGTTGACTCATTGCATCAAGTTGATAGATTGTAGCGGGTAAGCTAATGCGTATTTAAGAGCTTAACGTACTTCACAAGCGAGTGAATAACCCAAGCGAGTGAATAACCAAAATGCCCAAATTGCTACATCACCCTATATAATGACCCTTACTCAACTGCAATTGATTCCTAGCGCCTCTCGCACGTACCGGCATTATGCCCTATAGTGCCACATAGTCCACAGCGCCGTTGTCGGCCTGTAGAACTCACCTGCCGAGTAGTCTCCCTTACTACCTCCGTACGGACTTGAGCTTCAACCTCAGCACTCTGAAGTATATCCTCTGCATCTCGTACGGAGAGGCTTTCCTCTTGCATTATACGTCTCTTGCGCTTCCTTTCTCTCCTCTTTTTCTGTTCATTTGCTGCTTGTAGAGCCTTAACTTCTACCTTAAGTAGAACAGCAGAATGCATCATCATTTCCGCCCCTTTAACAAGGCAGCTAACATATACGTTTCAAACCCATTGTATCAGAATCTGCAAATATGACTGACGCATGAGCCAAGATTTAAAGATTGACATTAAACTATGGAAAGACTTATAGACATCCTATGCTCGATGGGAATTTCAGTATATCTTGGCGACTTTTTTGCAGCTGGTTTCTTGGCGTGGGATGATCTGCTCGATATTGCAGAGGCTGAACTGTAAGGCATCTCGAAATCAATTTTACAACAGCGGTTAATTCATCTGCTGGCAAGTGAATTTCTCAGTGTGAAGAGAGGACATCGAAGGGAAAGCAAATTGTCTGTTCCTATTAAATATATCTTGCTAATGCCAGGTACAGAAGCTTTCAACGAAGAATAGCAACAGGGAGGGGATTTCCCAAGGGAGCCCCCCTCCCCCGCTGCTACTGACAACAGTATGGCGATGGCTCCCAACACGGGGCAGCGGATGCCGTTCTTCTCTAAAGCAGACGCGGCTATCCTGTCGTCAAAGCATGGGCCATCACCGACTCATCCAGAGACCGTTGCGCCTATTCTCGACCCTGAAAAGTTCGATAAACGGATTGCCTCGAACGTGGAACTGTCCCTCTATCCCCCAAAGGTGGAAGCCTATGCATCCGATTCCAGACAGGTCTATGTGCTTCTCTGATCAATATCTGCGTGTGTTCCTGGCCGGGAACGAAAGACTCAAGAGTGACCATGATTTGATGTCTAAGTCAAATAAAATCAGCAGAGATTCCAGCATGAAGGTCAGGAGTAAATTAACCTGTGTGGATCAACTCCCGATCCGTGTGAAGATAGTGCTTCGTCGGCAAAAAGGTCGATCGACAGTTGCACTTCAACGCTCACGTGTCTGCTCAATATGCGGCCGCTTCGGGTCTGACGTATATCTTCCTAGCAGGAGGTGACATCTCTCGATCTACTCTGTCATCCGCTATTATTGCAAATACGTAGTAAGTATCAAGAGATAGGTAGGTTCACAGCAATAATCAAGTTCTTAAAACCTCCACTTTAACTATTATACTTTGTACGATTCCGTCTGCATTCTCAACTTACCCCCCTCTCTTATCCCTCCTTCCCGTCTCGCGCAATTTGTCGAGTGGGCACTCGAATATTCAATGTTTCTTCTCTTGTCAAATGATGTTTCCCGCAACGCTATTGCTCCAAGCTCTAACGGTTTAGAGCGATTTAGTTTTGGCGAAGGTCTGGTGCTGTGGCCAATATGTAATTGTTACAAGTCAAAATCGGACGCGAGGTAATGGTCTGGGTTCGCGACCATTATGAGCCAGCCAGGTCCTTGCCGGCGGTCAGCATCTGACTGCCGGCTGGAGTCAGGGATTTATAAGTTTAGAGACTGTCATTTCTCACCATATGTTGATCTCTCAGAATCAATATGAAGTGTTCAATACATTTTAACCTGACAGCGGTTCGGCTATTATGTAAGTCTGACTCAGAATTGAATCTTCAATCTAACATCGAGAAGCTTGCCTTTTTTTTGTTACCTACGAACGGCTGAAGATTGATCTCTGGTATATAAACCAGCGTCAAAGTGGCATATCTCTAGTTTTGCCAGATCCAGTCATTCATCTTGTCGCCTCCTCCGTCGCCGACATGATCGCGTGTTTGATTGAGACTCTAGCGGTAGTGCTAAAAAAGAATGCGCAGTTGGTCCAGAAGTCCAAGAATGCTCAAAGTGTATCGTCTGCAGCCGTCTTAAGCACGGCAAGAAAGCTTGCACGGCCGCAGCAGCTTTGGACTGGTTATTAGACCGTCGTTGCGCATACATTACCATATAGTGCACTGTTCTTCCCCGTGTATGAATTTTTGAAGGGCATCCTTCGCAACCACGTTCGTAACAAATCATTAAGAATAACGGATAGTCAGAGAGAATGCAATATACACTTTGAGGCAGCCGCGATAGCTGGCTTTAGTGGAGCTATTTCAGGTGGACTTGCTACAGCTGTGTTAACACTAGTAGATGTTTGGAACACAAGGATTGTCCTCAATATCGGCGAAGTTCAGAGAAAGAGTGCCATGACTATTAGAAGGGATATAATGAGGCTAAACGGTCTTAGTGGTTTCTTCAAGGGTAGGGCTGTTAGCAGTCTACATGTAGCTTTGAAAAGTGCTCTGTTCTTTAGGATTTATGAATGGGGAGGCCTGTGGCTAGCAAGTAGCGGGGGTACGTAGGAATGCGGAGATCCATAACAATGATTCACTAAGGGAAAAGTCTTTATTCATGGTGAAACGGCCTAAGCATAGGTCGAGATTTTAGGAGATTCTTTGGATTGCTGTATTAGAATATATCGAGAGAGAAAAAACTCTGCTCTTTGGGAACTACACTCGAGCCATATTTAAAATGGCTGGCATTGGGCAGGGCAACATTACTAATAAGTGCCAGATGCAGAGTCGGTCACCATTCCATTCTCTCCTTCATTTCATCTATATGTCTAAAAAGAAGAGTGTCTAGTTTGGCCGTTACTGTAATATATTGCCGTTAAGGAGGCGTAGGCGGCACTCCTACGCCCTCATTTGATTAAGCTCCTCTGTAAATCGAACGTGGAGGAGCTCGACAATGGCCTTTGGAGTGGTCTCCTTCGTCACATTTAAGTGACGGGAGACAACCGGGTCTAGCCAAGACTTCTTCGAAGATGAAGAGAACTTGCGCTGGCCTCGGCTAATGCAACGGTGCTCGTTGTCAAGGACAGCGAGCACCCACAATTCGTCGTGAGGGCTAGCACGGCAGCGCTAGCCACAGCCATCCTTAGGGTAGACGAAGAGGGCCCCGTTCTTGTCCCTTCGGGAGATCCGGAAGCAGAACTTCTGCTTGACGGCCTAATCATCCAAGGAGTGGATGAGGGCGTCGATGTCGAGGTACTTAGTGCCATCGATAGGCACTAAGAGCTCCGAGAGGGAGGCCATTTGGCCCCAAATGGCCTCCCCACGGGAGGAACGAATCTCTAAACGACACCTAGTCACATGTAGATCGTGGCACCTGATGCAAGAACGTTGGAAAGCAGAAGACAGGATGTCTTGGTTTGTGTCAAAGGTGAGCTAGCGAACCCAAGTCTCCACGAGCTAACGCAGTCTAGGGCATGGAATTGTTGGATGACAAGAAGATATCTCGTGGCTTAAAGTAGAGACAGTCGGGAAATGGAGAAGGGAGGTAGGAGGGGGCAGCGAGGTGAAAGGCTCTTGTAGGCGGAAAATGACATGGAGATAGACTAGAAGGCAATGGAACAATGGTGACTCATACTGCAACTTACCTCTTGTTTACGTTTTGAGGTACCGCAGCTTCTTTGAAGGTGCAAAGACCTTGCGCCCGTCTATCCAACTTGAAAGGCAAGGGGTCGCGGTAATCCAAGCTTCTAGATGATCGGCGTATTACGTACTCTATAGTGTGACATCCAAAACCATCTATGATGGATAAAAAGGGTGGTCCCGCAAGAAGTAGTGTCCATTTTGCATTGGGGATAAATCGAAGAGCTACGAACAGAGGATAGGCGAATTTTGCCGCCCTACGACGATGATGAATCACGTTGAAAACACTCACCTTAAAGGACGACATCCGAAGGCCAAGATAGAGTGTTTTCACCCAACATGCAAGTCGTAAGGCCTCGTTCTCGAAAAGTTAGAGTATTTCAAAAGCCACGTAGAGAAGGTTCATAAGATCACACTTCGAAGATAATGAAAGCTAAGCGTGAGCCGCCTAGGCTAGACATGGTTTAGCCATAGAATTCTACGGCAGTCAAAGCATGATATAGAATTAGAAGTGATAAGGGGCATAGTGCTTTTGGTTTGATCTGTTTAGCGTTTGGCCCTCGTATGCGAATAGACCTAGATCGCATGATTTGTTTGTCTTACGACATTTATTAGGTAGTCACTAGCGACAGAGACTAAGCATAGATATATTATAGAGTTGAAGTCTGTATTTGACTATATTAGCCATGAACTAGTGTTTGTATGAATGTATTTCTGAAAACGCTCTAAGATTGTACCGATAGACCCTTACCTTTTTAAGGTTTAGGTCGGTTATAAAATCATACTTCCCGACAAAAAAGAAGTGTAGACACAGCAAACCTGCCACGCCACTAAGGAGAAGAAGGTAAAATCTATTGTATAAAAAGACAAAAAACATACAACAGTGGGTATTTGCTAGTGGTCACCCACCCAACTACTAATCTACTGATCTCAAGTTTATGTATGGTAGAGCGGACGGGATGCCTAGTTCTCTTAAGTCTATGGTCGTATGTGAGAATTACTTGCGTATTCGTTTTTGAGAACCCATGAGCAGCCTCTGCTTTGAAACTCTTGACTTACACATCAACGCCAACCGCCTCACTAATCTCGCCTACCTTAATTGAGGTCCATAGCCTTTCTATATGCTTATGCGCTCTATGAGTGACTCATCCTTAGTCTTGTAGCATATAGCTGTTTAATTCCGCCGTAGTTAACACCTGATCAAATCCATATGCCTCACTAGATGGTCCACCAGATGGCCTCGAATGATCCCCTACTAGATGTCTACTGAGTGTTTGTAGAATCCATATTCTCCCAGCTTATACTTGCAAGAGTGCTTATCTAGTGCCATCTTATTCACTAGGAGGACCATATTACATATCCTTCTTCTAATGCCACTAGCTAGCCTTTACAGAGCCTAGTGCGTAGCCTCTGCTATACTAATATTTAATAGGCGTACGTGCATTAGTTCTAGTCCTTGTAAAAATGTTTGGTCCTATTAAAGGCTCGGAACTAGGGAAATGCAGCTCTCTAGGTGCGTCGAAGTAAATTAATCGCCTTTCCCATAGGTCATTAAGATGCACATGCTCTAATTACTCCATGTGTTTGACTAGGTAATCAAAGACTAGGCGAAACTCGCCTAGTTGGAGTTGTATCTCTTCCATGCTAATGCTTTTGAGCTGCATCTAACGTAGAAAGGAAAGGAGTGTAGCCGCAGAAGTCCTAATTCCCTTTAGGGTACATCGCTTTAAAAATGGAAATTGGCACGATTGTGCAACCTAATCGAAAAAGAGCTCCTCCTCGGATATCGCGTTAGTTAAGTTAGTTGTGCGTAGCGTGTACTAATGGAGCTGAAGATCTTCGAGTACAGGACAATGTTGTATAAATTTACAGATAGCCCTCGTGTTTCTTTCGCTAGTTGTGAGAGCTTGCATTTCCTCGCTTTCTTCACTTTCCCTGTTTTCTAGATCATACACCATATGGTGCAATAGGCTCATTAATAGCCGCTTTAATCGTTGTAATGAAGCGGATAGATTGAGTTCTTGAATTGTTGCTAGTCGATCAAGAGATAAGCTGCAGCAAGTGACACTGCTAAAAACGTCGAGAGATTCAATAGGAATTTCGCTTACACTAAGTGCTCGCATACTAGCCTTAAAGCACTCTGCTACAGTCTCCTAGACGCTTTGCCAACTGCTACTGTCCTCTATGAAGCTATAATCTTCAAACTTAACTCCATTTTCAATCACAAGAGATAAATATGGTAGGCAGCCACCTGCTAAGCCGAGACGCAGGTTTTTCATAGTTTACCTAAGGAGCACACCAGCATCTTTTAGATTGCAAGATTTTAGGAGGCCAACTAAAGTGAGATGCTTAAGGAGGCAACTAAGCCCCTGCCGTTACGTCATAGAGACAGCCTAGTGAGGCTACTCGCTTGAACTCGTCGTAATTGTCTTGTTACGGAAGTGGCTTTTGAAAATTCCCTGAGATGACCTCGCACTAACTTCACGCCCCGTTAATCGAAGGCTGCATGTGTCAGGAAGCGCGAGTAGAGTGACAATGTTCTCCATAATATCCATCGGAATGCCATTAAGCCTTAGGTGTAAATCCATTGTGAAAGTTTAGGCGCTTGTCCAAAGAGAATACTATGGCAAATAGACTGATGGGGTTAATATTTCTTTGTCGAGTCCATTTAGAGTAGTTTGCCTAGTTCGAGGATTAAAACCAACATGTGGATGTTAGTTGTCGCAAACGTTAGCTCGTGTAGTAACTAATGCAAAGCATATGGTACCTTTAGCTCGTAGGAGAACTCGCGTAGGAGCGTAGTCTCCCCTAGAGCAATGTGCTCCGCGGTAGGCTCTCCGAGGTGCCATTGTCTCCCTAGAGAACTCTCCCCTAGGCTATGTGCACTTAGGCGCAGGCACGCGTAGGAGACCTCCCTAAAGAGACTACGTCTCCTTCAGCACCTCTCCTACGCGCTCACCTCTCCGCTAAGCGTTCTCCTTGCAATTACCATCTCTAATGCATGATGTGCTCCTAGGCACCATTTCCTACTATCGATGGGGTCATAGGCTAGTTCATGAGCCATAATAGACTTAGTAGAGTTTCATATAGGTAATTTGTTTTTTTATAACATGCATTTAGCGTCACTCCTGCTACAAGTATAGAATTTCCATTCTCTTAAGGTTTTTATTTCTCCCTAAATGCATAGTGCTCTAACTTATTACTCTAGCTAGTATTAAAGTTCTATTAAGCTGACTCTAACCTAGAGATACTTACGTATAATCATCTGCAATTCATCCTAGATTTTGTCCGAACTAGATACTTTTATTTAATTAGCGTCATAGGGATATAGACGGATGAGGCTTACCTATAACGAGCATCTTCCTATGTCTTGCTACCTCCTCTAAGTCTATAGACTCTAGATCTTTGTCTAGTCTAGGGGCTTCTAGCTCTCATTTTCCTAACGCCTTACTATTATTAGTGCATTCTATCTATAGTCTCTTTATGTACTTCCCTAAGACCTCTACTAGAAATATCTCAAGTAATAGCGTAGATCCTAGATACGTAGTAGCACGGTTACTAAATGAAAACTTTAGAGAATCACTATATTTAAGGTAGACTAAGACCTTAAGAATCTAGCCTAGGTATTCATTAGCAAGACAATTCAAGGATATTAAGTAACCTAGGGACGTACATAACTATCATCTAACTTGTCCTCGTCTAATATGCTATTTAGCATTAACTAAGCTACAAGGCTGTTAGCTAGCTTTGTTAGCTTTTGTGTAAAGCCTAGATTAGAACCTTACCTTTATCCTAGATTTACTAGACGAGATGAATCTAGCGAGCTTAGACTATGCAAGTATTATAGCTATAGATTAGTCTTTTTAGGTAGGGTAAGTGAGTAGTAATACTAAAGCTACTAGCTACTATTAGGATACTCTTGTACCTATCTATAGTAACACGTGGCCTATAAGGGCCATTAAATAAGACGATTAAGTTAATAGTATAGCCCTTCTTAGCATAATATAGCAAGTTCTAGGTTAGGCCCCTCTAAGGCTTAATGAGGAGATTAAGGGTATGCTACTCCTTAAGCTCTCATAAGATTACCATAAACGGGTAGCTCTATAAGAACAACTAGAAGCTAATAGAAGGTATTTACAAGTTAACATACTATTCATCATTAACCTTTAGTAGCTTCTAAAGGTGAAGACGGGTCTTAACTACACCTAAATCATAGGTGATGGTAGCCTATAAGAGGTAGTGTTAGAAGATTCTATTATGAAATATAACGTTACTACTTTATAAAAGGAACATGAATAGTAATAAACCTACGAGGACATATATATAAAGGTAGAAGAAGAGCTTTTTAGAGGGCAAATGCTACTATACTACATAAGTAGAAGCTACTACAAGCGCCTAGTGTATCTAGAGGAAGAGTTCGTAGGAGAGCTTACGAAAAAGAGGGCACATGAGTAGTATGAGAAGGTAAAGTAGCAATTTCCCTTATATAGCTTTTAGATAACGTTCTAGGAATAAGAAAAGTAATATATACTATAACTACAAATAGATTCTAGGGTTCGTTTAAAGGGATGGGGACTTTAGACGCCATAATCATAAGAACATAAAGGAGACCTAATGAGAAGGCTATAAAACCTATAGAGTAATGAATAACATAGATGGCCCTAAGAGATATCCTAAGCTAGTCTACGAAAAAGGTAAGATGTGCTCTAATAAAGAGGGAAACTATGTTAACTATTACAAGTGACCTTGCTTAGAGGCTAGCGTTAGAAATTGTAGAAACTCTAAAGTAGACGTAAAATAAATTTAGTGTAGTATAGATTAGCTATATGAGAACACTAGCTCAACTCCATAGCCTTATAATATAGTGTTAATGGAGAAAATATTAATACGTGATATGCTTTAAGAAGTAGAGGGATAGGTAAATAACGAGTAGCATGATCTTTAGTAATAGATGAATGAGAGTAAAGATAGAAAAGATGCTACCTATAGTAACTACATATACTTAAATGATATTCATAATGCTCATAAGAGCATGCGAAAAGATCGTAAGAAATGAGTAAGTTAAAGTAAAAATAGTCACGAAATGAAGAAGGGAGAAAGTAGTAATAAATAGAGAAAGAGGAGGGGAGGGAGAAGGCAAGGTATAAGGCATTTATAAGTAGACATAAATGACTTAGAGATAGACTAGAAGGTAATGGAATAATGGTGATGTGACAAACCCCGTCTACTTAGTCTATAACAGTTAACCTTACCTATAGCGATGCATAGGTGTAACAGTAGACTAGGAATCAAGAGGTGGTTTAATTAAAGATCTAAAGCTATAGAAGAAAGAAGAAGAGAAGGGGGCAAAGCCTAGAGGTCTAGCTTATAACTACGGACCTAAAACGGGTAAGGTTTAAGGCCGTTACCCCTTTTTAGGTAGTCTAGAGGACCCGTTAGGGTCTGTGAGGACTGTAATCACGTGGCATTAAGTGCATGCCTATGACATTACCCCCCCCCTTTAAGTAGAGCTCGTCCGCGAGCTCTTACGGAAGCTTATCCTCATCTTAGTAGTATTCTAGCTCCTCTATACCGTTTTTCCAACTAAGTAGCTAATCCGTAAGGTATTGTGGTGGCCCTAGAACGTCCGTATTAGTGTCATGGAACTACTTTAACTTATGTAGGCAGCTGATAAAGTCCAAAGCATAATACTAAGCTAGATCTAGGTCGCTATTTGCCCATTTTACCTAGTATTGTAGTTTCCTATAATGGCCCTAGGAGGCTAGTATCTCGTCTACATCCTACTCTTCCTGTCCGTTAACTATAATAGGTAGGCCTAGCTCCTAGATCTAGGCTAGGAACAGGTCGTTAGTAGCTTTATGGAGCTTGTTAGCTAAGATGACAGGGTGTATCTTAATTGCAGTTAGTAGCTATAGCTAGTAGGCATGTCTAACCTATTTGAGAATCGTATACGGACTAGCCATTTAATGGTCTAACTTATGGCTAGGTCAATCCTTATTCTAAGTCTTAGTAGAGACGTAGACCTTGTTGCTAACTTAGAAGTCTACGGGTCTCTAGTGCTTGTTAGCTTGCTTCTACTATCGTTCTTAGGCCCGTAAGATACTAGAGTAGGCCGTCTCCTATGCCTAATGCATCCGTTCTAAGAACTAGACGGCTTCTGCTTACAAGAGCTGCTTACGGACTAATAGGGGTTCGTCCGTAACAGGCCGTTTCTAATTAAAGCTCGTCCATGGGACGTATCCTAACTCTATTTAAATAGGGGGTAGAGTTGTAGAATCCTGTGGTAGTGTAGCCTATGCATAGTCCATTATTAGCATTAGTTCCGACTAGTTATCCTAGTAGTAGTTTACGTACGGGCGGAGCCGTTAGTTAATCCATTAATTCATGTTTTTAGTCTATCCGTTAGTCTAGGGGTGGGCGGCCGTAGAGAGCTTAATCTTAGTTCTAAGGATCCTATTAAATTCCTTCTAGAACTCCGAGATGAATTGCAGTCTACGATCTAATACAATTGTGTCTACTAGTTCATAATACCTCTATACATGATCTAGATAAATCCGTGTCGTCTATAGAGCGTCTATATTCTTATGGCAGGGTATAGATATAGATCGTTTACTTAACTAGTAGATGAATACAACTATCATATCCTGTCCTAATTTATTAGGAGGGAACTCCTTAAAATCTACGGATATGTGTTGCTAGGGGCAATCTAGGATTAGTAGCAGATGTAGTAGACTAGGCGTATAGTCTCTAGGAGCATACGAGCGTTAGTAGGTTTAGCAGTTACAGACGAACCGTTAGACATCTATATGAAGGTGTAGCTAGTAGTAACGTTCCTAGATAAGCCATAACGTCTTGCCTTGTCCTAGGTAGGCCGTAGAGACTTGATTGTGGGCCTCACTTAGTAGGTGTACCTTTAACTCGTCGTCGTTAGGTACTACAAGCTAATTGTCAAATAGTAGTAACCTGTTATAGACCGTCTAGCTTAATTCCTAGTCCGTTGTTCCTTACTAGAGCATCTCTAGGTCTAGGCTTGTACGATTAGCCTATAGCAGGTTGTTGATTAAGTCATGAGTCCCATTAGATCTATTTACGGCTGCCACCTCTACCCCTATGTGTAAGGGGTCTAGGTCTAGGTCCGTAACGATTTGTAGATCTAGATTTTTAGGTCGTAAGAGGGTCTACATACAGGTTGAAATCTTCATGGCCATTTAGTTGTCCATTTCCTAATCTCTACGGGTAAGCAGGTCTGCCTAATTCTAGCTGCTAGGCTTATAAGTAAGCATGAAGTTGAACTATAAGAGTGTCTTAGCCTAACGTGCCTACCTGCCTAATAGGGCCTTAGTCGTCATGAAATACTCTAGAGCCTTATGGTTAGATACGACCCGTATATGGGCCGTAGAGCCCTCTAACTCTAGCCTCTATGCCTCTAACGCCTAAATAATGGCAAGCATTTCCTTGTTGTAGATTAGGTAGTTGATCTTAGCTAGAATCATCGTCTTTGAATAATAGGCTATGGGGTGCCACTCTCTACTAGGTTAGAGCTGTAAGAGTATACCCCCTAATACCCCATCTAAAGCGTCCGTTTCTACCATTAACTCGTAGTCTAGGTTAAAATGTACGAGTAGTAGGGCGTTTATTAAACGGGCCTTAAGCTCTTTAAATGCCTACTAGTAGTTGAGAGTCTAAGTAAAGGGGTTCTCCTTACGGGTAAGGGCTGTTAATGGGCGGGCGATCCGTCTATAATTAAGGATGAACTTCTAATAGAAGTTACAGAACCCTAGGAATGACTACACGCCATGGACCGTAGTAGGCCTTTTCTAGTTACAGATGGTTTTAGTCTTCTCTAGGTCAACTACAATTCCGTCTGTACTTACGTAGAAGCCTAGGTACTTCGTACGGGTAACGCTAAACTCTAATTTCTTAATATCAGCCTATAGGCCTGCTTCGTAGAGCCGTAAGAGCACTTTATAGACGTGCTCCTAGTAGTTAAGCTCGTTCTCTAAGTATATGAGAATATCGTCTAAGTAGGCCGTATAAAAATCATCTAAGTAATTGAATAGAACGTCGTTCATGAACCGTTAGTACGTTATAGGCCCATTAGTAAGGCTAAAGGGCATGACCTTACACTTATATGACCTATAACGGGTCTAGAACGTCGTTAATTCCTCTAATTCTAGGTTAATGTAGATGTAGTAGAACGCCTAGTAGATGTCTAGCTTTGTAAAGACATGGGCCTATTAAAGCTAGGCTAAGGTCTCCTTAATTAGGGGTAACAGGTACTAGTCTTTCTAGGTTAATTCGTTAAGCTTACGGAAGTTGATATAGAACCGTAACGATCCGTTAGGCTTCTTAACGAAGAGAATTAGAGCTGTAAAAGGAGCCTTGCTAGCGTCTATAAAACCCTTATGGAGATTCTCAATTAGGTATTGTTTTACAGCCCGTAGCTCATTTATAGACTAGTGACGAAGTGAACTATAAGATAGCGCATCCGTAGTACTATCTGTAAGTTAGATCTTATGGTCGTACGGGCGTTAGGGTAGTAGGGTATCTAAAGCTGCCTTTGAGAACACATTAGCGAGGTCTTTGTAGGCCTCTAGGAGCTGTTCTTGTACTTACTAGTCGTCCTCTTACTCTACAAGCTGCTTCTTAATTAGGTAGTTAATCTCATACAACGATGTGCTAAATGCAATAGCTTAGTTGTCCTATAAGTTCCGTTAATAGCCTATAACGCTAATTGTAGTAATGTCTATAGGTGGTAAGGTGAGGTTTGTAGACTACTTTAAGCGTCTTACGGGTAGCTATTAGGGCTTAACGCTTACAAGGGCTTAGTTCATCGCCCGTAAGCTATTCTAACGGTCCTAGTACTTGCTACTATAGGTGCGTAAAGCTTGTTTAGGTCCTTGCTTTAAGATTTATGGCCTATTAACGATGCTTATAGATAGTAGTAGGTCTTCCTGTCCCTAATTAATAGGTTAGTCGTCGAAAGCCTAGTCTTAGTAGTCTACATCCGCTTAATGGTTTAGATTAGCAGACTATAATCAAAGGACCTTTAGGTTAAGTAAGCGTAGCTTAACTAGGTCTAGAGACTTAGGGGTATCTGCTAGCCATATTAACTTTCCTAGGCAGGGGTTTAGCTATACGTTAAGCTAGTTAAACTAATGGTAGCTAAGTATAAGGTCCTAGTAGCTAGTGTCTAACAACACCATAAGGACGTTATATTGTTTACGGCCGTTAATGTAAAGGTGTAGGACTACGTATTAGTTTACGGCTTAGTGGCTCTATCTATTAAATCCATGGACTGTAATAGGAGTAGGTAGGGTGTAAATTTGTAGAGGGAAGAAGTAGGCTAGCTACTAGGCGTATTTTGTACTAATAAGCACGTATCCGTTTGCTCTAGTGTTAGCTAAGGCAGAGGTTTTAAATCCATATCCATTAAAAACTAAGTTACAAGAGACTGTAAACTGTTTTCCTCCGAGTAGCTAACTAAGATCAATGGCTAATTAACTAGGGTCCTAATAGAGTAAGCCTAGAGAGGAGACTTTCTCTAGGCTTAGTCGTTTTCTAATTCTAAAACTAGAGTAGTAGGCTCCTCTACAAGCTCTTTAATGTCTGCCCGTGGTACATGTATAGAGGTAGAAGCCTTAGAGCACTCTTTTGCAAAGTAGCCTACTTAACCATAGCAATAGCAGGTCTCTCCTAGATCTTTACGGGTAGGTGTAGGCTCTCGTGATGGTCTGTATAGCTTTAGGGCTAGGTTTAGCAGGTTTATACGGGCTGTAAAAGGAGCTATAGACGTTATAACGAGTGTTCGCGTGCTTATTAGGGCAGCTATAGATCTAGTTATGAGTTTAGTAGTCTATAACTAGCTTTGGCGTTATTAGAGCCTCTATAAATTCTTGTCGACAAGCAAGCACTTGTAGGCGAGAGCCTTGCTTGTAAGGAGCATATCTAAAAATGACAATACTAACTGTTATAGGGCTAGAGTAAGCTTATCATATAAGTCTAGCTGTAGGTCGTCCATAGGAATGTTTCCTATGCCTATAAGGTGTAGGAAATGGGTGTAAAATTTAGCGAAGGTTTCGTCTTCCTTCATAATAAGCTTGCGGAAGTTAATACGGGCGTCTTATGATTTAAAAGGGTTCTGAAGAATCTCTACAAGGTAGTTGATCATACCTATAGCAGTTGTAAATGAGTCTAGGCTCTTACGGTAACAGGGCGCTAGGTGCTTCTAAGCTACATTAGTAGTCTAGTTAAAGATGTAAGCCATCTTTACTTAGTCTAAGTTAAACATACAGGCGTTAATTAGGAACTTATCTTTGATTTAGATGCGCTAGTTATTAAAGGATGGTAGTACTTCATCCGTAAGGGAATCTAGATCTTTAAGCTTAACTGTAGAAGTATGGCCTAATACTTCTAATTAGGGTGTGCTTCTCTACGAAGTAGTAGCAGCTTAGTGTAACTATTCTTGTAGTTGACGGACCTGTTTGCGGGCTATAGCGAGCTACTAGGCATCTGTAAGCTAGGTAGCTAACATGACTTCAATCGATTAAAGGGTTTCTGTTTCTATAGAGGCGTCCTAGACGTCTAGTTCTAGTTCTTAGACTTAGTTCTAGGTGTTTAGTGCCATGTAAGGCGTTATGGACGTTATAGGTAGTCTATACGGACTATAACGAACAATTACTACAGATGGTTAGATGGTTCTATGCGATCCGTACGATCCGTATTCTCTTAATGGGTAGATATTCTATTCCTTCTTAGGAGCAGTAGTGAAATGGGAGGGAGCTTTAGATAATGTAACAAACCCCGTCTACTTAGTTCGTAACGGTTGACCTTACCTGTAGTAATGCATAGGTGTAACGGTAGACTAGGAATTAAGAGGTGGTTTAATTAAAGATCTAAAGCTATAGAAGAAAGAAGAAGAGAAGGGGGTGAAGCCTAGAGGTCTAGCTTATAACTATGAACCTAAAACGGGTAAGGTTTAAGGCTGTTACCCCTTTTTGAGTAGTCTAGAGGACCCGTTAGGGTCTATAAGGACTGTAATCACGTGACATCAAGTGCATGCCTATGACAGGTAACTCATACTATAACGACGTACCTTATGTTTACGTTTTAAGGTACTATAGCTTCTTTGAAGGTATAATGGCCTTACGCTCATCTATCTAACTTAATAGTGCAAACCACTTCCCTCTATGAAGAGATGGTCTCTCTTAAGGATAGTAGTAAAGCCTAGAGCCTACTTAACTAATTCTTAAGCATCCTTAAGAGCAAGTATAACATTTAACTCAACTAGCTTAAGAAGCGCTAATAGTACATTATACTACTATGGTAGACGCTACCTTTTACTAGCATTAATGAGACTCTAGAAGATGTAGTTAAACACTATGACGCCATAGACATGAGAACGCTAAGCGTTTACATAAATGAAAGTAGCATTAACGGCTACATTAGCGTAGCTGCTATAGCACTAATGCTATAACTTAGAGACGTTTATATAAAGAGAATGGAATACATAGGCAAATTAACCACCTCTATGGTATACGTAGTAGAACTTAGAGGGATAGAATTAGCATTCTAAATAGCTCTTAACGTACATGTAACGACAAACACTCTTAGTAAATGCACTGTCTTTATAGACAACTAAGCTATCATTTAAGTAATGGTAAACCTAAAATGTCCCTCTAGACAATACATCTTAGCTAAGGTAATACGAGCGCTTAATAGGCTCTAAGACCTAGGATGAAAGGTTTAACTCCGTTAGATTCTAGTACACGTAAGAGTACCTAGTAACGAAGTAGCTAACTAAGTAGCTAAGGAAGTAGTAAGCTATAATCTAAATGTTTAAGTGAACCTAAACCTACTACTAGAACTAGAGTTGCTTAGGACCTTAATGGCTACTACAAAATCAACCATCTACTAGATAATGAGAGATGAATGAAAGACGTCCTAGAAAGTAGCTAAGCATAGCTAAGAGCTCTTTAAACTTAGTGTACAGCTAGAAAAAGGAACGCTACCTATACATATTAGCATATACTAAGCAATTAGCTTAGTTATTACATAGATGCACATAAGTAAGATTAACTTATGCACTTACCTTCATGCCATTAATAAAGCTAACACTAACGAATGCTAGTGTAGTTATAGACACTAGATAGTGTAACACGTCCTCTTAGAATGTTAAAACTAGACTAAAGAGCAACACTAGATGTAGGTAGGCAAGCTTTCATGCGTTAACATCAAATGCATTCTCTATAGCTCGTTAATGGTAGTATAAGCAGCTAAGATGATCCTTAGAACTAGACTCCTAGAGCAATTCTAGGTAGTTCCGTCCATAGTACTTAAATACATGTAGCGTAGACGAGTGATATTAGTACATAGAAGTAGAGGAGGGCTAGGAAAGGTCTAACAAGTCATAGATATAAGACAACCATTAGATCTATAGATGTAGATGCTTACACTAAACATTAATAGGAGGTAGAAAGTAGTGTTACTAGCATAGCTTGCTCTCTAGAAATAAGAAGGGAGAACACTTATATTTATAAATGTACGTTATATAGCTACCATAGGGTAGCTAAGTTAGTCTATGAACTAATTAAATCAAATTAAATCAAACTTAATAGCGCAAGAGGTCATAGTATTTAAAGCTTCTAGATGATTAGTAGAGTACGTACTAGTACGTACTAGTACGTACTTTATAGTGTGCCATTTAAACCACCTATGATGGATAAATGAGTAGTCCGCGTAGCCATTAGATACTAGGCTTATAATTTTTAGATAAAGTAGTGAGTAGCGTAATCCTTAGGCTATTTTTAACATTACTTAGTCTCACTTTCCCTCTTACTCATGCCTTTGTTTAGCTAGGATAGGTTATATAGTTTAGTGTTATCCTAGGGCGTACATAGAAAGCCTACAAAGAAGGGTTATATAAGAAGTCTACAAAGACAGGTTATAAAGTCTAGTGTCATTACAAGTACTTGTATTTTATTTATACTAGAGGTAATGAGCTAAGGTAACGCTATAAGAGTTGTTGTTAATACCGTCTAATTAAACAAATAGGATGTAAGTATTTACAATAGTAGAATAATGAAAGCAAATGTAACATTATAACATGTAGAAGGTAGTAATTATGTAGTAAGCGAAGCTGTAAAGGGATCTAGACAAGCACTAAAAGGATAGTAAAGGTGTAAATGTAACTTTAGACAACGACCTCTAACTACTTGTAGTAACTATAGCCTCTATAGGAAGCAACTACTACAAATGCCACAATTCACTTAAGATCTACTTTATCCTAATTACACTATAAGAGTAGATACTAAATGAATTAATATAGTTTCGTTAAAGAATGTAGTGCTACTTACCTATAGTAGCTCGTTAACGGACGTAGCTAAGGTAGTCATTAAAAGAAACCTAACTGCATTATAGTTAGAAGGCTACTACATAAGGTCATCTACACTAATAGTACTATTATGTTTAGTGTATTTCTACATTAGGTTCATTATGATGTTCCCTAAAGCTCTTATGTCTTACAAGTGTCCCTAATCTAATGACGTCAACTCTTAGTAGCGCTCTTAGCTAGCTATGCGTTGTTAGTAAGGATTAATAAGAGCTAGCTACTAACTTACTAATCTTAATATCTTCATCTGTGCTAAGGAGAATGTTAGAGTAACTAAGGGAGCTATGCTTAAGCTCATTTAAGGTAAGATGCATAAGACCTTTAAGGATCTATGCTAGTTAGTAAAAGCATTACGTCTTGTTATAGAGACGCACCTATCTAAGTATAGCTACTAGCTTAACCTTAGTAAGGAAATGAGGAGACTTTATAACGTAAGTAAGTAAGATAGGCACGTGCTTAAACATAGCATAGTGTGCGCCCTTATAGCTAAAGTACTCTAGCATGTCATGAAAGTTATTGTGGCGAACTATGTATAGTAAGCAGATGCCTCTTACATCATCTAGACCCTTAAGGTGCTTTATGATAAAGAGATTGTAGGGATATACTTAATTAGAGGTAATAGAAACAAAACTACCAAAGTTTAGCTCGTAGTGCTTATAGAAATAGTCTTATAGCAACTCCCATTTGATTTTAGTAGAGTTAAACACGCTTATACCATCCTTAGTAACTAGTGTAAGTACAAACGACTTAAGGCTAGGCTTAGTAATAACTTCATTACTACTTATAGTTAGTGTACTTTTAGAGACTTTTGTGGCGTCACGTCTTTGTAGTAAAGCCTTTCTCTTCTTTAAGCTTAGCGTACTACTAGAAGGAGCTAAACGGGCCTTATTATTAGCAATAGGTATACTTAAAGTAAGCACTACATTAAAGTTAATGTTAGTGTCACGTTTGTTAAAAGAGGTATCTATCATGTATAAGAGCTATTAAAGTAAGGAGGACGAGGAAGTAGTTTAATGAGTGCTAGAAGCTAGCAAACGAGTACCTTATAAAGGATTTAAAGAGACTTACCATCTTACGTAAGTTAGACTTAAGGTAGAGAAAGGTGGTTTAGGGACTACATAACGGGCTAGAATCTAGATGAAGGTAGAGGTAGTTACTCTAGTAGGGGTGATTTAAATTCTAAGGAGGGTAAACGGGTAGTCACCTTACCTTTAAGATGAGTTTAGAGTAAGCTATAAGTATAAGCTCTAAGACCTAGGAGAACTACCATCATCTAGGCATACTTTTGACATGTAGAAGTCTTAAACTTAAGTTAAGGACTTAAGACTTAAGGGGGAGAGGCAGTTAAAGTATAAGGGTACTACACGTATTAATCTTAACGTGCTTCATTTTAAGTGAAATTAGCTACAAGAGCTTAATTTAAGACACGTGAAGAGTCTAAAGGAAAGCTTTAGAAAGGAAGGATGTTGTTGCTTACTAGTACGTAAACATGTTCCTACAATTATTAATTAGTAGTGTCTTAATGCTATGATGTAAGATTCTAGAGTTCCTAGTCATTAGCTGCTAACTAACTCACCTAACGAATATCTAGAGCTAGTTTTTCCTTATAGCTTCTAACTCAAGTGTCTCTATAGCTAACATAGGATTTAAGCTAGGCAAGAATTTCTATTGCCTAGGGACAAGTAGTAGACTGTTAATCTATATTTATTAGGTAAGATTAGAGACTTAACTAGAGATAAGCTAACAACTCCCTCCTAGATCTTAACACTAACCTAAAAACATGTCTCGTTAAGGAGTATTCTAACGAGAAGAAGCCGTTAGATGGCGAGATCTACCATAAGATACGCTATTATTACTTTTAGTGTAACTATAGCTTTAAAACAAGATGAATGGCTCGTTTATAAGGTAATTAGGCAAAGAACCTATAGACGCTTCTTAAGAATGAAAAGCTAATAGAGGCGTTTAACGCCCTATTAGATATTCCTAGCCTCTAGGATGGAATGATGATTACTACACTACATAATGTAATGGCTATGAACTACTATAAGGTGTGTAGTGTCCTAATAAAAATAACATCTACTGATTTCTTATGTGACAGGAACTTCTAAATTACCTCTACTACATAAAAAAGGTCTAGTTAGATCTAGTAGGTAAAGACAAGACTATAATAGGGAAGATTAACTAGGTAACAGTTAAAGTCTTAGAGCTAAGAGTACTAATGGCATTAACGACAGATGTAAAGCTTCTATGAAGTTAGTTACGTAAGGGTAAGGTGTTTAGCACTTTTAGTAACCATAAGCGTAACGTTATTTAAAGTTAGCTTTAGGTAGTTAATAGCTTAGTTCCATCCCTCTTTACCTTCTTTAGAGACATTTAGTATCTAGCGCTCTATGCTAACTACGTGAAGAGGCTAATAAGGCTCTCTCTTAAGCAGGACGTCTCTAATGCATTAGAGCGCCAATTTACTAGGGTAAACTACGTAAAGGGTTAGGTGAAGGTATAAGTCATAGAGAACTCTTTTGTATATTAGTAGGGGTCCCTTAAAAACAAGATGAATCTAGGCTACCGTTAGATTAATGCCTATGCTATGCACTATTACCTAGACATGCTAAGAGAGAGCGTAAGAGAGAACTATGTAAAGAAGGCAATGATAGAAGTAGATAGAGTAGTGCTACGCCTTTATGCTAATCTCATAAGGTAATTAGGATTTAATTCTTCTAAGATTATTGCCTTATAGTAATACCTAGACGTAAGGGCTATACCTGCTAATTACTTGCCGTTAAGGCCTCTCTTTATCACGTCTAGACCTAGCCTTCTAAAGGCCTAGAGGTGTAGGATTCCCTACTACTAAGCATATGAAGAAGATTATAGCTCCTTATTTATTAATCATTTACACGACAAGAGGCAGGAATAAGGCAAGGGAATTACGTTCTTCTTCGTCTAGAGATCCATGTACTTTACATTCTTTAGTAGACTAACAAAGATGCTTATAACTAGGCGTGATAGTGCAAGTCTCTTGCTACTAGACTTCCCTTCTAGGGGGCTAAGCCCTAATTTTAGTCTACTACTAAGACCTAGAACGAGCAAATCTCATGAAACGGGTAAGCATATGAACAGGAACATGAACCTTATATTGTCTTATTATGCATAAGAATTAGGTGTAAGCTAGGCCTAAGGAGAGGCTAAGGATGCTAGTTAATCTTAGGGCTAGACTAGTAATAGAGTAGAGTAGGAATGAAAGATAGAGTAAGAGAGGCTAGCTTTAGAGGCGTAAGAGAGAGAGAGGCAAAGGGAGAAAAGGCTAGATTAGGGAAGGTAGGCATAAGTAAAACAAGAACGTAAGAGGAAAGAGCAAGAATAGTAGGAACACAAGAGGCTAGCATAGGAAAGGCTAGACCTACTACGGATGTGTTATAGTAGGTTTATGTAACCCCTACACTAACACATTGCTAAATAAGGTAAACTATGTCATAGGAATTTAGGTGTAGGTTTTAGGGTAAGGCGTTAAGTGCAATCCCTAAGGCTAGCACTAATCTTAGCGTAGCACTAGTAGGGTGTAGGCATAAGTGTGCTAGAACTAGTAAGGTGCTAGCATGGTAGTGTTAGGACAAGAGTAGTGCTAGCCTGTCTATGACTATACCTCTCATGTGATGAAATAGTAAGAATAGTAAGAATAGTAAAAGGGTTTGCTATTCTAACTATTCTCTTTAGCATGACGCCACTATATAAGTAGATAGTTAGTTCTTAGATAAGAGCTTCGTGCTTAACTTAATATAATATTTATTATATACTAGTAACGTGTTTTATGAAAGCCTTTGTGTCTAATTCCCTACCTCCTCTAATAAGTAAACTAACACAACGAAACCTCTATGAGTCTTATATAGTCTAAGACCTAGCGTTACACATAGTAGCACTAGTGATGTTAGTGACGCAAGCTGCCTCTTTAGTAGTAGAGATAACGTTAGTAGAGACGAGGGGGGACGTGAACTTAGCATTAACAATGGCCTAGTATTCTAGGCCTAGGAACTAAGCTAGCTATCCCTAGAAGTCAGCTATAGAAACTAAAACAGCTAGGACGTAAGCCGTCTAGAAACTCACTAGGATACACTAGCCCTTCTACGCTACATAATAGCTACACTTTAAGCTCTTAGAGCTCTACATGTAGTCGTGAGTAGGTTTTCTTACCTCTAGAGACGCCTTATGGTAGCGCATGCATAAGGCGTAGTATGCCTTAGGGAGGGTGGTAGGAGGAATAGAAATTAGCATCGTCATAGAATTATACTACGAAACAGTTAGCTAAGCCTAAAAAGTATCACTTACGTGATAGTGTGCTGTTGTTACTTACTCGTTCGTTTAGTTTAATTGTTTCTATTAATTAGTTAGTAAACATATAATACATAAACGGGAGGGGTTACTTACTAGTCTTAGGGAGGGGGTTCTTAATCGTTGTTATAAAGGAAATATCATTAGAACCTTAGACGAAATATTAGCTTGTTATGGCAACTGCTTATAACAATGAATCTCTAAGATGGATTAGCACGTGCATAGTAACTAAGAAACCTATGACGCTTAACTATACACCTACATACCTCCTAGCATGAATTCAGACCCCTTAATTATTCTTTGTTGTTCATAAAGAATCGTTCCCTAACTACCTCACGTACACATTTAGCAATACCACACGATAATAAAAGAAGAAGTATGCGTGAACGTGAACTATATACTTCCTAGTAATAATACGGGAACTTTGTACTTTAAGGACAAAGCACCTTCTTAAGGCAGGGGGTAATGTAAGGATGCCTCCTTACATGGCATAGATTTAGACCCCTAAGGTAATGTGCTGTCCACAACATAGTGTAAGTGTAGGTAAGAGGTAAGAGTTAGAGTGGTTCCGTTAGGAATGGTTTAGAGGACACGCTAAGGCTAGTTGAGTTGTAACTAAGTTAGACCCCATTTAGGTACCTAAGGGGTTAGAAGCCATAAGCTCCCCCTTCATCTTTTTTGTATCCTTCGTAGTAGACCTATAGGATTGCACTAACTCATATCTAACTTGCACTTCCATATGCCACTTCTTGTAATACGGTGCCCTATGTCCTTATAGGAGGCATCCTTACACTTTTTGTAATTTAATGGTCATTTTATGCTTATCTACTAAATAGTAGAAAATTGTAGTTAGCTTTACTACATATTTATACACTACACATATTAACATGTTAAATTTTACATTTAACACAACTTACTAGGTTAATGCTTTAGGAATGAGTTAGAACATAGTCCTACTCTATTATATATTAGTTTTAAATGAATTAAACTACTTTATAAGTTGTAATTATAAGGTTAGAGTTAACTTATTTACATTATGAATAGGTTAGAGTCTTATATAGTTTACACCTTATTTTCACTATACTAAACAAACTCATTTACATTATAAATGAAGAAAACTATAAGTTAGGAATTTAGTGTTTAGTAAGTGTATATTAGTGTTTTCTAAAGGCATAGTAAAGGGACACTTTAGAGTTTATAATAACTAAGAATCTTAAGAATCTTATACTACTTAGCTTTAATATAAGCTTAATATAGAGTTAGAGAAGCTTTAACAACAAACTCTAGCTTTTATTAGCCTAGTAACATATAAAGCTATAACAAAATTAAAATTATAAAATGCTATAAGAGGCTATATACTAGGGGTAAATAAAAGTCAATTGAAATCTATTCTACTTAATATCATAACTAGCTAATCAAGCCATGTTAGAAAGTGCAATTAAAGAGAGTAGCTAGTACCTTTAGCTACTAGACACAATTCCTAGCTACAAGTAGTCAAGTTTAGGTATGCTGTTAAGCGCTATGATTTTAATTTGCAGTAGTAAGCTGTTTGGCTCAACAAGTCATGGCGAGCGACGGCGTGGCACAACCGCTAATACTTAGCAGCTAAGCTGCTCATCGTTGCAACCAATTACAACCCTGTTAAAAGTGCGGGATGGGCGGCCATTGCTCCTGCTAGGGCACCAGTATCCAACTTCCTATATGTAGGTTAGCTACAGCGTTGGTAACAGCCATAATAACTCACACTTGAGCCGGCACACATCTTAGCACAGCACCCATCATTGCCGGGTGAGTTCCATCTGTATGACTTGATTGTGAATCTAGGCTTGTGAACACCACTGTGAGATATTAGCTTAATGGGCTCCTAATTAGACAATGCTCTACCTACGACGTGTCCTATTAGTGTATATTAGTTAGGTTGCTCCATATAGAGTAAGGACCACATCATGTTTACGTACATAGTTCTTTGCCCGACCGTGGTAGTTATTCTCACTGTATGCCTGAAACTGGAAGGCGTATGCGCCTCCGGCCAAGAAACTGGTAAAGATCATAGAGGACAGTTGCATGATGAAGGTAGTTTTTTAGAAGAAGTATTGATAAGCTGGTATGTGCGAAGACAGTCTTGATCTCTGAACCCCCTTCTTCCTACAGATATGGCCACATGGACGCTGGATTTTTCCGAGTCTCACGTATCACCATAGTTTGGCATCCTAAGGGTTTTGCATGCGAGTTTTTGGAGATGCGATGAAGTTTTGAAGAGAGAAAATGAATGTATAAAGTAACTGAATTAAATGAATATACTATCTAACTGGCGAGAAGAAGGAGAATATGTATCGCAACGTGAAAATGAAGATAGTACTTTGTATAGCCGCCATTTGCTGTAATAATTGCACAGCACCATCTAGGCATCGATGTCACTAAAGAGAGAAACATTAGTGGGTCGAGCTGCTGCCACTCTCTACGTATTACACAAGGATGATACCGATCTGCGGTATCAATCCACACCCCTCCGCCTTTAGGTGTCGTTGTTTATGTTTATTCGTTGGTGTAGATCCTTCTGCGTACCGCCATCTCGCCTCTATAGGCTTTTGTTTTCGTGGTGTTACTGTACACGAAATTTGTACTAGGCACAAAAATGGGGTCGTCATGGTGATTTCTAGCGGCCTGCATAACTATTCAGCTCGCAACCCAGCGGCAGCTGATATGCTACATACTATCTAATTGGCTAGAATATGCAGCATAATGACATGCCAAATCATCCAGCCCCAAGGAGCGCGTCGATTTGGCGATATATCAATTGATAGTTGTTCCTACTTCTTGCCGTAGAAGGGGCCACCTGAACACGTCGGTGGCCTGACCTGACAATCCCTCATTATGCGTTTTACATAGTAAATCATTCTTAGGAAAAGGTTAAATAGCCCCCCCTCTAAACTAATCATAAGAAAACTACGCAATTTCTTTTCCAATCAATCCATCCCACTAGTATCCTAATATCATCGTCCTTCCCCCTAATCCTTGTCTTGGGCTGCTCACCTACAATCCAATCATTTCACATCTAGCAACAAAGGCTTGCTATATCCAAAAAATTGCGTCTATTACCTACTACGCTTGCGCTCTTGTTTAGTGTGGCAGCTGCGCTTCTGGGTGGTTGGTCAGAGGTGGACAAGGACAATGGCCATGTGAAAGAGGCATTAAAGTTCAGTGTCGGGCGCCTGAATGAAATGTCAAATGACAAATACTATTCTTGTGTTAATATAGTTGTGAGAGCTCATACCCAAGTTCTGACTAGAACAAACTATATGTGAATTATAACGGCCCTTACATATTAATTTCTCTATACTGTATGCTACTGATGCTAGCTAAGGAAAAACAAGGTTACGGGAGCAACTACATGCAGAAGGACAAATTGACTGAGGACTGTGGATTCAGACTAGATAGTCTAAGATAAAGATGCACTATATATGTTTATTCTAGACTTTAGGAGAATGTAGAGGAGTTGACAAGTGTGTACCTGTCGAATAGAGCTGTTGATTAGGTGTTCAGCAGAGGAAGAGGGTGTTGTGATATGAAGCTAGTGCAGATCAGGAAAAACGACGCATGATCGCAAAAGATTCCTTCATAATACATAAAGAATTCCAATTACAAATGAGTGACAATTTTGATTGGAATTCTTTTTCCTTCCTGTCCTTCCATCGTTTCAGGGTCGCAGCGTGCGAAGCGCGGTATCCGGATCTTCCGTGTCTAGCAAGTTGCCAAAAGTCGGCGAATCCGCGAATGTATATCGATTACAGAATGGAAACCGGCGATTAAAAATTACATTCACCATTCACATCTATTACACATACACTTGTAATATAAAAAAAACTCCATTTAACGTCACGCAAAAAGGTATCTCTAGCCTAAAACTTTCAAAGTCACATTACAAACTCTGCTTCCCCCTCGTCTCAATAGGGAATCCCAACATGGCGACAAACGCCGCAAACATGAGTCCGCCACTTGCGTAAATGGGCGCCTTTGGGCTGCCGCTGCTAGCGTAGATGGCCACAATAGGGGCGCAAATACCGGCAACACGATTCAAGAAGCTGGCGATACCAGATCCAGTCCCGCGGCTCGGCGCTGGGAAGACCTCTGGCGTGTAGGCATAGAGCACACCGTACATGATGTTCTGGAAGAAGGACTCGATGCAGGTGAAGATGAGCTGGAAGTCAGGGTCTGTGCTAATGGTGAAGAGGAACAAAAATATGCCCGTGATGAGGGTGGCGATGGCCATTGTGCCCTTGCGACCGACATACTTGATGTTGACAGTGTAGCAGGCGATGATGGAGCCGGGGACACCGCAGATGGAGATGATGGCGTAGTTGCGGTACACAATGTCTGTTGGCGTAGGAGGGGCGTTGGGGTCGACGCTCGTGAGATATTGGGTGAGGAAGGAATTGAACAGCGGGTAACCCATTCCAATCGTGGTCCAGCAGAACCACAAAAGCGCAGTGTTGATCGCAAGGCGCTTGTAGGCGAAGAGCGGCGCGATGCGCTTGGTGGAGAACTTCTCGACCTGGCGCATAATGATGTCTTTTGTGGAGAGTACTTGGTCTGGGACTTCCTCCAAGCTACCTCCTATCGCGTCGAGAACCTCCTCGCTGATCCAGGTCTTGGTCTTGTTCTTGAAGGCAATGCCTCTGACGACGGCGACGGCTTCGCGTTGACGGCCACGGCTGAGCAGGAACTTTGGCGACTCAAACAGGTGGAAGAAGAAGAAGCGGCAGATGAACATGGCAAAGGTGAAGGCTCCCATGGTGAAGTTGAGATATCTCCAGCCCATGTTCAGCTCCTTGGTACAGCACGCCTCGCCGGGGCCAACGTTGCCACAATACCCGAGCGACTGGTCGCAAGAATAGCTTGGGATGAAGCCCCAGGCGATGAGCGATCCGATCAGCTGACCGATAGGCCAGAAGACACTCAACATGGTGAGGAGGTTCCCGCTGGCAAATGGCAGGAACTCGAGGAACAGGGCACCGTCGACTGGCAGATTGCCGCCAACGCCTAATCCGAGCGCGGCGTACAGACCGCAGACGGTGATCCAGTTCTGGGCGCCTCCAACCGCAAGGCCGAAAACACCAGCCATGAAGAGGGTAATGTTGAAGGCTGGGCGTCTTCCGACCGCGTCGCAGGCCACACCCCAGAAGACGGCGCCGATGCACAATCCCACAAAGAGCGACAGCGTGGTGAATCGGACCTGGGTATCGGTAATTCCAAACTCGGCCGAGAGCGAGGTCAGTGTCAATGCGACACCCTGCAGCCACAGGTTATCGGCCAACCAGCCGAAGCCGCATAGCACAAAAAGCTTCCACTGGTAACGGCCCATGCCGATATCCTGGATGGCGCGGTTGATGACCTTTGACTTTCGGTCGTAGGCCGAGTCGGTGCCGCTGGCAGCAATCTCGGCGTCAATTTCGGCTCTCAGCTGCTCAATGGTGAAGCCATCTTCGCTGCTGCCGCCGTGGCTGGTGCCGATGTGGCTCTCCTGGTCGCTCTCGCGGTCTAGAGGCGCGTCGCCATCAGTTTTTTGTCCCTTTTCCTTGTCGGAAGGGCGGTGACTGGCAGCCAGTGGGACATAGACTTCCGGATAGTCCTCAATGTCATGCTTCCCAAACGGGTTCAGGAATATCGGCATCGTGATCTGCGTGGTGAGTCGTCGGCTACGATCTGTTTATCAAAAAGCCGTGAGATGTCAAACTACGCTGGATCCGGTCTTTTGGCGACAAATGTCAAATCAATGGCAGGTCGTTCGAGCAAATGGGATTGTCGTTTATATCATGCTATGTAGAGCACAGATTCAGTATCACGCGACACGAGTGACTTACCCAATGCCACTGATATGCGTATGCAGGAAAGTCGAGCGTGTCGAGCGCGTCGATGTGTGAAGCGTGAGGCGCGGGATGATAAATGAGACTCGTTGTGTTTATGAGTGAAGAGAGATTTGTGGAGGTCGACTTATGGCAGGATGTGAAGAGGAAGAAGAAAAGAGAAGGAAGTTAGGAGAAAGAAGTTAGGAGGAGGTAGAAGAAGAGAGTCTCACGCGTAGCCGACAAGGCGAAGAGACGGGCGGGATGGACTTTCGCTGAACGCTTGTTTCGCTTCGGGGTTGTTTTGGTCCGCCTGCAATTGGCGCCAAGCATTCGGTGTGGGATCTGTGTGGGAGCGGGTGTCGAGGACAGCCAATGCGAGGCACGTACAAAATACCCACGACTCATAAACAGGGCAATGATTGTCGGTTGATTCGACGCCGTCGCAACACGCCGGAAGGGTCCTGCAGGGAATGCAAGGGAGTACCAGCAGGGAATTGCCCCAGACGGAGAGGGCGACAACCAAGATCAACAAAATGGTCAAGGAGTGGGAGTGGTCAGCGAATGAAGGCGACAACTGGGTGGAAAAGTCTGCAGCTAGCGTCTCTAGGCCATGTCACGGGATTTTAGGCCGTAGGATCATTGGATGTTTAGATTTGATGACTGCAACGATCCTTTCGATCGCTAATATGATGTATCGTAATACTCGGGTCTTGCGCTCTTCTCTGTAGGCCGTTTTGTACCATTATCGTTGGCTCTTTGTGTTGCCGCCATGACCTTAACCCGCCGCAAACACTTTTTTGTAAGTCTGTTCGGCGGTTTTGGGAGGGGCGGCCATGACGTCGACGGCGTTGGGATCCGGCATGACGTACAACACTATGGCAGTTGGTAACCTCAACGGTACGTATATCACGCCACGCGAGCGCAAACTCCACCCGACTGCACTATTAGCAACTCTCCAAGCAACTCCCCAGCAAATCACAGGGGAATCCAAGCACACCTAAGAAAATCCACCCCACGCTCTTGTGTCTCGTATCGTACTGTGCTGGTCACCACCAGACAGCCATTTCGCCCTTTCCTCGGCCATCCCTCTGCCATCCCTCTGCCATCCCTCTGCCATCCTTCTGCCATCCTTCTGCCATCCCACTAACCCGGGATTAGAGATTGTCATTTTACTTTGTAAATTCACATCCCGGGCTGTTCAAGGGCTGTTCACGGCTGATCTGAACTCGGCCGGCTCTTCTTGGCCTGCAGCAGCTGAACTGATTGCTGCTCGCAGCGTAAATGAGGAAGGTGCGAACGAGTTTGCGTCGCCGTCTGCTCGGCCGACCCGCGTTCAGCGCTCACTTCGGCGCCAATGTTCAGACATGATTCCCCCTTCCCCGAATCAGGGTCGCCACTGCCCCATCCACTTCGCTATCCTATCCTATCCCATCCTCGGCATCGGCGGTCGTCCTCTAGTCGCGTCTTCATTTTTTCCGCTTGCCCCTTGCCGATCGGAATTCGGCATGGAAACCACGTGCAATTCTTCTTTCCAGCATCGTCAACTCTTCACTCCATCGTATTCCGCAGTTGGTTTCCTCACCCATCACCCCTCCTCAACCGCCATCTTCTGAATGTCAACTCCCCCACGTACAACGCTGTGACCTCCGCGGAAAGGCTGTGGCTTCCACCAAAAAGGCTCTGACATCCTCCACCCCCAGACATCCTGGACGCCACTGCTGGGTCCTATAGGCTGGAGATGCCTGTACCATGCACCTGCTGGCGGCTTGGCTCTTACCTGACGGCGCCACTACCTCCGTATTGATCCCCCCCCAGCACATGGCAAGGGATGGGCCGGGGTAGCATCCATGAGGCATTTTTAGTGCCTCGAGTAACCCTCCAGTAGTCTTTGAGTAATCTTCGAGTAACACGCGTTTGTCGTCGCCAGCACTGCAGGTTATGTAACGTGAGATTAGGGAGATGGCAAGGCTCACTCACAAGAGACAGACTTGCTGAAATACGGAGTGTGCGGAGGAAAAGCGGGCGTACTGTGGGTCGCCGATGAAGAAAGCCATGCGCAGCGCTGGGCCGAAATTATCGGTTTTATCCATCTTGAATTCCATGCCGACGACGACGGCTCGAGTTTAGAAACGTAAGAGGCAATCTCCAGTCAGAGAGGCTACTCGGATGTATCGGAGTAGAAGAGAAGTCTTACGGAGCCATACAAAAATCCCGTGACTTGTGCATGTTTCTCAATCATTCAATTCAACAGCCAATCCTCCAAGGTATACCCTCTAGACCTGTAGTAATCCTGTGACCTCTGTATAGTTCCCAATCTCATCAATAAGCGTTTCTGATATCGAAAGCAGTTCATTCTCATCAAGCCGAGCAGTTAGAATGGTAAAGTCAATATCTTCTCAGATCAAGAAGAAACGCGGCAGTAATAATCCCGTGATCTTGACAATCCAAGATCGCATTGATCTCACTGAAAAATCTTCTCATATCGAAAGTAATTCAATAAAGGGTAATCCCAACAATAAAATACGATCGACTAGCCGTTGTAAGGTCAGCACTAAACTCCGTATCCGGACAGGAAATATGCGTCGGTTTCGGCTGACTGAGGGCTTATGTAAGCAAGCAGAATCAGCGGCATGTCTCGTGATAATCACGTTTCCCTGACTTCAGATTGGTCTCCTGACGAGCCAATCAAGTGACTATCTGTATCGGCCTGCCTTATCGAGATCGTAGAATCTGCCCTTATCAAGATCGCAGAACGAAGCCAGCCTCAACATCATCGCCGACAGCAATGGCCACGACGACAGTCTTTGCCCTTGTTGCGCTCTCCAAGGCCTTGCCATGGAATGAAGCCTTGTCGGGAGTGTTTGGCAGCATCAGTTTGGCTACTTGGATTTTCCTGCTGGTGGGCCCATCTCATTTGCTCGCGTTTGGGAAGAGATTCTAATACTAGACACAGGTGCCGCAGCTGATCCTCAACTACACAACGGGTAGTGCAGATGGCATTTCGCTGGCTTTCCTAACAGTCTGGCTGCTGGGAGATATCACGAATCTTGCGGGTACGTTGTTTCCAGACGCTGCTTCTAGGCGCCACTTCCAGAAGCCGCTTCAGACACTATAGACCTCGTGATGTCTGGCCAACCTACCAAGTACCAAGTTAACAATGTCAGGGGCAATATGGGCCGGCCTAGTCCCAACAGTCACTGCGCTTGCAGTGTACTTTTGCTTTGCAGACTTTGTGCTCATCAGTCAGTGTTTGTTTTACAACCACCTCAATGCCCGACGCGAGGCATTCAACGAGGCAGCCGCATTGCCTCCCTCTGAGGAGGCTCCGTTGCTTGCGAGAGAACGTAGCAACGAGTCGATTGGGCACTCGGGTGCTCGTCGTCGCAGTTCAACCCAGCTCAGTCACTCGTCGGGGGCCAGACGCGACTCGCTAGTGAAGATCCTAGATGACGATGACTCTGCAGGTGGAAGTTCGTGGAAGCGGAACACCTGGAGCATCCTCATGGTAATTCTAGTCGGAACAGCTGGCTGGGCTATCGCGTGGCAGTCTGGGGTATGGAGGCCTACGCCGGAGCATCCTGGGGACGTACCCAGTAAAGAACAGGTGGCCGTGGGAGCCAGTGTTTTAGGATACCTCAGCGCGCTCTGTTATCTTGGGTGAGCTCAGCCCTTGAAGTCGGACTGCAAGTATGCTAATGTTCCAGGGCCCGAATCCCCCAAATTATAAAGAATCACAGGGATAAGTCGTGCGAAGGTAGGCATTCCCCCCAAACTTTCTCATCTAGTGTCTAACACATGTAGGGTTGTCTCTTCTGTTTTTCGTTCTGTCTCTAATGGGAAATATCACATATGGCGTCAGCATCCTGTTTCATTCTCTCGAGAGGGAGTACATCATCACGAACCTTCCATGGTTGATCGGATCGTTGGGTACCATCGTCGAGGATGCCTTCATATTTGTACAATTCCGCATGTACGCAAGGGATTCTGGAAGCGCAATCGAGGCATGAGGATATGAATCTGTATATATTTAAATAGTATATAGTTGTATGTATGACGATTGGGATGTCGATAAAATGAATATGCAGTCGTCAGCACGTGAAACTATGAACACAAACATCCAAATGCAATGCCGCCAAAGCGACCAGGCCAATCCAACAATTAAATCTCTGCAAGCTGTGTGAAACAATCCAATACAATACCGCACATACACATACAACAAAGTATACTCAATCAAAAGTCGTGATGTTCACGCTCGTGAAGCTCCGATGCTCCTCTCCAGAATCTAAAAATAGGCAGCTCCACCCACTTCCCCTTTCGACCCTTAGCGATCAAACGCGAAACAGACGACATCCTCGCATCTCCCGTAGAATCAACACCATAACCTTCACCTTCATCGCTGTCACTCATTACGCAGCGTGAAGAGCCTCTCCTTTTGCATTTCGTCCATTCCTGCTCACAGACTGAGCTCACATTCATTTCAATTGACAATGCGTTTCTCCACAATCATTCCTCTGGCCCTGGCCGCCGCTCCAGCGGTCGTCACTGCAGCTGGCAGCCTGGGCTTCGCCCTCGGTGACAAGAAGAGCGACGGCAGCTGCAAGTTCCAGGCCGACTGGGCAGCTGACTTCAAGGCAATCAGCGCCGTCCAGAGCAGCAAGATTGTTCGCACCTACTCGGCTGCCGAGTGCAATACTGCCAAGGAGATTCTCCCGGCCGCAAAGGCTGCTGGGTTCAAAGTCATTCTGGGTGTCTGGTATGTCATTGTCGGCATCTCTGAACCTCTGCCGCAGCTAACAGTACAGGCCCGATTACGACGAGTCCCTGGCAAAGGATGAGGCCGCCCTCATCAAGTACACTCCCAACTACAAGGACCAGGTCTACGCCATCACCGTTGGATCCGAGACCATGTACCGCGGCAACTTCACCGGCCCCGAACTCTTGCAGAGAATCAACAAGATCAAGAAGGCCGTTCCCGGCTTCAAGGTCGGAACTGCCGACAGCTGGAACAAATACCAGGATGGAACTGCCGATGCCCTGATCACCGGCGGTGTCGATATCCTGCTCACCAACGGCTTCTCGTACTGGCAAGGCCAGACCGACAGCAACGCCACGGCCAGCTTCTTCGACGACATCATGCAGGCATTCGGACACATCCAGCAAGTCTCCGGCAAGGTCGAGGGCGGAATTGAGCTCTGGGTTGGCGAGACTGGTGAGTGATGGCTATGGTGTGGTCCTGAACATATCTAACATAACACAGGATGGCCCACCGACGGATCCAAGTACCAAGCTGCTGTTCCCAGCATTGAGGGCGCCAAGAACTACTGGAAGAAGGCCATCTGCGGCATCACCGCGTGGGGCGTCAACGTCTTCTACTTCGAGGCCTTCGATGAGCCATGGAAGCCAAAGAGCGTGGGCCAGGACGGATCGGTTGCCGATGAGACGCACTGGGGAGCATGGAACGCTGATCGCACCCCGAAATTCTCGCTCGAGTGTTAAGGAGTGGATGAGGGGACCATAGAACCACGTTTGTACAATTACTATATCTAGATGGAGGGCACCGGCGAGATCTCGTGAAAATACACTGTTTTGCAATACCGTCAGGGTGCATTTTCCCCTGTGCTTACCCCGTACATACACTGCTTTGCAATATCATCATCAGGCTGCACTATTTTCCGTCTTTACTCCATGCATTATTTCCTGTGTTTACTCCCTGGATCAATCTAACCATAATGACGCGACGCGACAGACGCGGGTTCAATACTGGACCCCTTCCCCACATTCCGCCGCGACAGGTACACCCCAGGGTCCAGGGGCTCAGGTGACTCGGACACGTTAACGAAACAATTTTCTACTCACTGTTACAGTGCATCCCATCACGAACAGCTCATCTGTTATAATCCCGATAGACCTCAATAAATCACAGAAAATCACCATATATCCTTTGCATTTTACCTTCATTTCGACACTCATTTAACATGCGGGTCTTCCCTGGCCCTTGCCAGCAAACGTGGACCCAGTAGGCACGGCCCGCAGCCAATTACAATCCGCAAAATCTCCAATGTACCCCTGAACTCCCAAGGGACATCCGTCCATCCTGCCAGTCACACGTAAAGTAATGGGGACACGCTCAATCCGGTAACCTCTTGAAGAATAATCTTGAGAGAGATAGAATCCCGTCCTCATCCTCGCCATCAACCGTCGCCATCACCGCCATCTCTCCCCCATATCCTTCATCGCGTTCCGGCTCTTGCTTTGCACGCCATCACCGTGTGCTTCTCCGACTCGAGCGAATGTCTACTCCTCCCGTGTCGCGTCTATCAACAATGTCATTTCTTTAGATCTGTGCTCGCCAACTTTTCCTCACATCGCGTCAGGATATTGCAGATCACCGCCTTCCAGACTCCAGTCGACGCTCCCCATCGACACAGGTAGACGTTTGCCACAGACGAAGCTGCAGACGACATCGATATCGTTTGCGCTCGTCTCACAACCCCAGGTGTGCTCCTCCGACCCGCCGAAAAACCGTGGTGCTCGAGGGTTAACACCGGCTCTCCCATCTAGCAAATATTTCGGTCTCGTCTTCACCGTCTTCGTCGCGCGCGGCTCCCGTTGCTTCGATAGACTTTAGACCCGCGACGCCCGAATCCGACGACTCTGTGCCTGGCTCGCCCGCATTCTCTTCGAGCTCGACGGCGGAAGGAGGCTCATCTCCTATTCTTCCGCCCCTGCCACAGCCGACCATCAACGGTCGCAGCCTCAACCTCTCCAACACTCCGCCTTCCGAGTCACATACGGAATCCAGCCGCTACTTTACGAGCTGGGGATCTCCATACCAGGAACCGGCAGACCCAGTCCCCGCACGCCCGCATCGTGGGACTTTGAGCAGTGATACTTCCGAAGACTCGCCTCTCCGGAGATTAGACTTTCACTCCCTGCATCTTCGACCTCCGCCTAGCTTTCTCCGTTCCGCTACAGAGCCTGTTGCTGCTCCTGTGAGTGCCAGCGTATTAGCAAATCGAGCTCGCAGACCGACTCGTGGCCTGACTGAAGATTGGATCAGGCAACATACCGCAGCAGAAGATACAGAGATAGAGAGGTTAGCGTGGCTTAGTGACAGCAACAAATCTGACGAGAAAGGGTACTCTTCACTGAGTAGCTCCGAGGCCGAAGATCAGCTTGAGGAATACGAGTTTGGACAAAAAACACCAACCCTCAAAAGCTTTCTCGAGCGACGCTACAGTAAGCAAGGAAACCGAGGCCATCTCAGAGGCCCAAGCGCGGAGACCATCCGACCACGGGACGTTCCCAGATACAAAGCGCCTACCAGTATGACATCCTCGGCAAGTTATGAGACGGCTGAGCAGTCTGTGGCCGGCCTTGCCGCACAGGACGATGTCTTTGCTGCCTCGCACGACACGCCACCACCAACCCTAGACAAGCCGCTTCCAACCCCACCGATGGACACCGCGGATAAGCGATCAAGCACGTCCTCGAATTGGCGCGCAGCAGCGCTGCCTATGGCGAGCGATGTGGCCCTAGAAGATCTTGCACCGAAACCAATTCCGTCTCCAATCCCAGAGCCTCCGAGGTTGAAGACCAAGGTTCCCTGGGGAAAGAAGAACATATCCATTCTCCTGCCGTTAGACGAGGATCGCGGGAAAGAAGGCAAGGGCCCTAAACCATTGACCGAAAAGGATGTCATCTCGATGCTGCGTGACTGGGAGCAGCTCGGCTACAATGTCACCGGTTTCAACCTCGACGCCGACAGTGCACCGCATGAGGCAGTATCGCAAGGCCAAAGCCGAGGCATGTGGCCAGATGCCACCGAGATTCGCCTCGAGCGGGATGCCCGTGATTACAGAATCAGCATCCCCGACAGACGACACTGGGATGCGTACGTAGAAGAGCTGAAAGAGGCCAAGTTACGAGCTCTCGGGGTATCACTTGGTGATGAAGATCCTATCCCGACACCTTCGCCCGCTCCGACGCTTAGCCGTCAAGCTTCGGCGCAGTATGGATTACCATTCCAGCCTCCGCTCCCAACTTCATCTGCTGCCAGCAGCCATGGTACGCAACCGTCCAAGCTATTCTCGCCACCATTGCTTCCTGGCGCTGGTCCTGCGACAGGACAGAGCTCGTTTGTCGGCTCCACTGCATCCACATCATCAGGACATGGCCATATGCTGGGCAAGTTTCACAACCCACGCCAATCGATTTCATTCTCTGGCGGAGAACACCCATTCGGGTCGCCCTACGGTGGCTCACAGCAGCAATCCCCCGTCCCATGGTCTCCTCAACAGATGCTGTATCAGGGAATGCATCGTGGTGGTTCTCCATCTGTGCATAATTTCGGTGGATTTACTTCCCCGGGTTCGCCCTTGCCACAGGACGGGTATTTCCCGAACGAGACCACCCCAATCGCAGCTCAGCCCCAGCGACAGTTCTCCAACCAAATGCCGTTCCATCAAGTCCAGCAGTCCATTTCAAGACAGTCCCCACGACTACAAGAGTTTCAGGCGGAGAGCGAGAAGAGCGCTTCAAAGACTCCCGAGGCCACGCAGCCCGCTCATCGCCTCAACCTGAGCGATAGTCTCCAGAAGGAAATTGAAGATGCAGAGTATCATTTGGAAGAACAATTTGAGCGTCAGTTGGAGCATGATGACTACAGCCCTCACTCAGAGCGGGCCCCTGTATCGCCCCCACAAGAGGAGCAGCAGGAAAAACCCAAACCGGCCTTTGCAGGCCTGAGTGCGTCCAAATATGCTGACGAAGACGGACCGGTTTTATACCATCCGCAACCCCACAGCCGAGGACATTCACTCTCACAGCGTCCATACGATGGAGAAACTGCCAGCCCCGCGCTCGCCTCCGAGTCTGCTAAGCTGGATACGTCTGAAAGCTCCGCCAATCCAAGTGCTCTAGGCACTCCGAAATTGGCCAACAGTAGCATTCACCAAAACTCTCAGTCAATTGCCACCAACCCATGGGCAGACTCGGAGCCAACGTCTGGTGCTGAAAAGGGCAGCCGCGGGCACGTATCCAAGGCTTCAATGTCTAAACTGAACGTGGCTGCACCAGAATTCAAGTTCAATGCTTCAACCTCGTCCGAGTTCAAGTTCAACCCTGCATCTGCCTCCGAGTTCAAGTTCAACCCAGCGGCGTCCTCGGAATTCAAATTCAATCCCGCCAGCACATTCACCCCTAGCAAGCCCATCTTTGCTGCCCCACAGCCGGAAGTGTCAGCCTTCAATACCACGTTCCAGCCCATCAGCCCCAGTCCAGCATCGCCTCCAGTAACATTCGGTGGCAGCAAGATCAATGTCAATGCGGCCCCATTCACACCAGGCCAAAGCGAGTTCAGCTTCTCCTCATCAGGCCCTATGTTTAGACCTGACGCTCCCGAATTCACTCCGCTGGCTTCGTACATGTCTGATTCAGCTGGAAGCTCTGCTGAAACGCCTGCAAACCTAAGATCCTCAATCTTTGGCAAGATCAGCATGAGCCTGTCTGACATAATCAAGCAGCCCAAAAAATCAAAGGCCATCCCGATCATTCGACCAGACACTTCGTCTGGCAAGAGCGGAGACGAGGATGGTGGTGTAGAGGGCGAGGACGGTCGCATCACGCAAGGCGACGGCCGATTCAAGAGATCAAGGGCAGATGTAGGCGATGGTGATTCAGTTCCGCTATTTGCCCAGCCTACAATGCCACTGCAGGAGACCACTCGGGAACAATCTCCGCCAAAGGATGCAACTCCAGTAACAGCCAAACCAATTGACAAAGAGAATGCATCGCCATCGGACCAAGAGCAAGAGCCTCTTCGCATTGTTCCAGTGCCGGAGCGTGCTCTGCAGAATCAAACGCGCAATCGATTCGAGGACTCGCCCGACTACGAAGGCAAGGCGTGGGCTCCATACGAATGGCAGCAACAACAGGATGCCGTCGACTTCAGCAGGTCCAACCCTCACTCTATCGGCAGCGCCCCATTCAAGGTCTTTGACCAAAACGTCCCAACAGAGGAGCCTGCCGCGCCCACGTCTTCTGCGGAAAGCAACGACCACAAGAAGCACAAGAAAAACTCCCTGTCTGCTCTTGCAAAACCATTCCAATTTGGTGCAAATTGGTTCGGAACTGAACCGGCTGAGACGGAGGCGCCAGCTCCTGTGAATCCATTCGCCTATGTTGCCCCTGAGCCCGCAAAATCCACTCCAGCCAGCACTGCACCTCGTAAGGGGCTTGCAAGCTCGAGATATGCGGACCCAACTCCCTCGCCGCCACCGCAACGCAGCGAGGTCGCCGAAGAGTTCCAAGCCAGCGAACCTGAGATATCGACGTATGAAGAAGTTGCACCACAAAGCCCAGCTTACGACGGCGCGTCTTACATTGCTACCCCGCCTCGTGAAGCTTCATTCGAAGAAATCGATGATATAATGCGCCACATCAACGAGGCCGACTCGACCATGGGTGCTGTCAGGCATGTGACGGAGTCTTCGCAGTGGCCTGCCAGCTCAGAGCAAACTCTTCAGATGCCGCACAGCGAATCGTCTCCTATTCGCCTCCACCCACAAAACTTGATGCGCAGCGATGCTCCAAGCCCTAGCCCGCGACGCTTTCAGGCCCTACCGGGGGGGCTTGGACAACGAGTCTTCTCCAGGGTTGAGGATGACCCATTTGTTTCCCACTCGCCAATTGCCAGGGCATTCGAGACCTCTCCTGTTCACCATCTCAATGGTGATGAGAGCGTTGAGCCTAGCGACTGGGACAGCGTGTTGGATCGTGACGACGAGTCAAAATTCAATGCTCGATCTCAATTCTTTGACAGCCATGTCAATGATATCGTCGGCGGCATACTAGCTGAAAAGCTAGGGCCCATGGAACAAGCATTGCAGGTCATCCAGCTGTCTCTTGCTACCCTGCGACCACCTTCGAGCCGCAGAGCCCGCCGCAGTATGTCTGCGGATTTCCAAGAAAGCGACGCTGATGACGAAGACGACGATGAGGGCCATCGCCGATCACTCAGTCCCAAGAAGGATCGCAAGCTTGATAAGATGCGAAGCATGATTGCCGAAGCCTTTGCAGAACACCACTCTGTGCAGCGTGCTACTAGCCAGCCCGCCGAGAACGCTCAGGATCCATCAGAGGTCCTCCAGGCCCTCAAGGAGCTTCAAGAACAGTTCGCCCAGTCCAAGCAACGTGACGTCCGTGGCGAGGACCTGCGCAATATTGTCGAAGGTGCCATTGAGAGCCGGATGCCGGTCGCCCCAGTCATCGACGATGCTGCGCAAGCCAAGATCGCCGAGCTAGAAGCAATGGTTTCTGAAATGACGGCAAAGATTTCATCCGCCGACGAGAAGATGGAGCTGGAGGTCACGAACCGCCGCGCCGCCGAGGATCGTCTGTCCGAGGTTCAAAGGCTTCTCCGAATCTCTTCCGAGGAAGAGGAACGACTTCGAGAGTCGCTTGAGGAACGTGAGAAGAAGGTCAAGACCTTAGAGGACGCAAGAGCCAAGAATGCAATGAGGTCAAACCTGCTCGAGGCCAGCTCACAAAACTCGCAGAAAAATCACTCCGACCTCACCAACAGAATCGCCGTGTTGGAGAAAGACCTCGCAGATGCTCGCCAGCAGGGCCGTCAATGGGAATTTGAGACCCAAAAGGCCAATGAGACTGCCAAGGCAGGCAAGGACGATGCTGAGAAGGCGACTGCAGAGTCAAATTCCCTCAGACGCGCAGTCGAAAGCCTCAAGCTTCAAGTGCAGGAGAGCCTCCGCGTTCGCGAGAACTTCCGCCACAAACTCGGCAACCTGCAAGAGGATATGGCCAAGGCAGCCCAAGAAGTGTCACAGGAGAACGCCCAACGCGCAAAGAAGGAGCAAGCTCTTATTGCGCGACAGGAAGTCCTTGACGCCAGGCTTCAAGCCGAGGCACGCACCAGAGAACGCCTTGAGAAGGAGATTGAGAGGCTTGAGGCTGGTGAACGCGAGGGCATTCGCGCCGTTAATGACTCAAAGAAGCTGGATATTCTCGTGGTTAACCTTGAGAATGAGCTCAATGCAGCCGAGAAGAACGTCCTGCGCCACAAGCGTGAGTTTGAGGAGGCTCGCGAGTCCGGCTTGAGCGAAGTCCAGCGTACCAGGAATTATATGCAAGCCGAAATTGAATCAGCCAACAACCAAGTCAATATCGTCAGACAAGACCTCGAGGATCAACTTGCGAGGGTTAGAGCAGACTTGGACCACATCAAACTTGATGCGGATACTGCCCGAGAGAGGCATGATATGCTGCTTGAGGAGGCAACAGAGTCCAAGGCCAAGGAGCTGAGCGAACTCACTCGCCGCCACCAAGATCAGATCGAGGATATGCAAACCCAGCATGAGCGCCAGCTCAGCAATACCCTCGAAGACGCACAGCGATCTGAGCAGCATCTTCTTGAACGGCTGAGCCTGTCGTCTGCCAAGACTGAGCACCTTCAAGACCGAGTAGCTCATGTGGAGGAGAAGCTCGAGGTTACCAAATCGGCGGCTCTTGCGGCCGCACAAGCCGCCCGAACCGTCAAGGACTCCAGCCAAACGCCCGCCCTGTCAATGAAGCTTCCCGAGAAGGTCTCTCCCCAAGCACTCCGCGAGTCCATCATGGTCCTCCAAGAGCAGCTCCAGAACCGCGAACAGACAATCGAGGCTCTTGAGCACCAGCTCGCCGGCGTCGATCTCGATGCGCCAACAAAGATAGCAAAGCGTGATGACGAGATCATGTGGCTCCGTGAGCTTCTCGCTGTGCGTGTTGGTGATCTTCAAGACATCATCAACACCATCGGCGAGGCGGAATTCAATCCGGAGACCGTTAGAGCAGCCGCCATTCGCCTCCAAGCAAATCTCCAAATGGAGGAGCAAGAGCGCGAGCGTGCGATGAGCGGCGGCTCGGCCATCAACTTGCCAAACATAGCTGCCAGCATCCGCGAGGCAGCATCACCTCGCGTTGCACAGGTCGTCGGACCAATGGCTGCTGCGTGGGGTAGCTGGCGCAAGACTCGCGAAGGTCTCCAACCAGCCCGAGCGAGCCCAGCAGGAACAGTGGCGTCCGGTGCCCAGAGCTTCCTGTCGGGCCTAATGACCCCGCCAGCCACAACAGTGCGCCAGACTCCGCCCCCGCAACAAGCTCAACCCAGTGCCTTCCGGAACACTGGCCGCCGGCTTGCTGCTGCTCAGATGGCAAGAGAAAGGGCAAGTCCCAGGAAGGAGATTGCCAAGGGAAAGGCGCGGGCAGCCAATGCCGATGGACCACCGGCGACTCCACCGATGATGCACAGGAGCAACTACGACTCCGATGCACGGGCGGAGGATTACAGTGACGCCGGATTTTATGATGATGATGAGAGTACCGTCGATGAAACAATGTTCGGAGCAAATCTAGGGAGGTGATAGCCCCGCCTTAATATCTATCAAAACTTCTCCTTTGTCATAGTGTAGAGAACAGAAAGAGAGATACCCAGAGCAAGCGCGAGCGTGTGCGATATCTTGGGCAGATTGTTATAATTAGTTAGGCTTTCCTTGTACCGTATATTTTGCAAAAGGTTGACAGACGAGTGGGTTAGATACTCACTGTAATGAACATAATTTTTACATCAAATATATTAATTGCTGCTTGATTTTCATCCTAGAAACGCTCGACTTTGAATCCACTGCTGTGTATGAGTAAAGGGGGTTTCTCAACCATATATAAACTGCGCTTGAGGTTCATACAGCCACCGTAATAGATGGCCATATCGCGCAACCTTTGGGGATAAATTTATCGAGGGGCTCGTATCGTATCACTTACCCCAGCAATTGTCGTGTCGCTGTTTCCAGAGGTGTCAATGGCTCCCAGGTCTCTCAATAATCCATGACGGCTGCTCCAGACATGACTTCAATTCCACCGCCTGGCTCGGAAGCCTTCCTAACGCCGTCGAACGGCGCCGATGATCGCTCCATCCACAGCGAGCAAGACACCGATAGCGAGGATGATTCCGTTCTGGGTGCTGCGCGGACCAGCTCTGACATCCGCGAGCATGACAGGAGAGTCCTGCTCGAGGAGGATGAACGCGACCAGATGTTGATCGAGAACCGCCTGGGTCGGAGAGGCTCTGGCCTAGCCCTCCCCAATCCTTTCAAGAAGATGATGGGAAAGACATATGGGAAGGTGTCGGCCGAATCAGGCCCAAGCTCTGAGAGCCTATCAAAAAATGCCGGCAGCGAGGAAAAGGAGAGGAGGCAGCAGAGGAGGGCGCGGAGGAAAGACAAGAAAGACAGGTTGATGGAGGCTGCCACCCACGGCGAGGATAGGGGATTGATGTACGAGATGGAAGAGGGCTTTTTGAAAGAAGGATCCGCCACTGGAGAAAGCAGCAATACCGAAGACTTGTCTGATGTCGACAAAAACGAACTGCACGGCGTGAACGACAAATCAAATAAGCGGCGCAAGTGCGGAAGATTGTGTTATATTAGTGTTCTCATACTACTCGCGTTTGTTTTATTAAGCCTCGGTGCTTGGAAATTGTCGATGGGAAGAAGACAGATACCCGTCCAGACCATGTTTAATAATGGAACTGCGCTTTTTGCGCCGACAACAATTCTCATCAGTCTTGATGGATTTCGCGCAGATTTTCTACAGAGAGGGATTACGCCGAGGCTGAACTCCTTCGTTGCCGAAGGCATATCCCCCGTGTATATGCTCCCAAGTTTTCCTTCGGTAACTTTTTCGAACCATTATACGCTTGCCACGGGCTTGTATCCTGAGAGTCATGGCATCGTTGGGAACACGTTTTGGGACCCTGCATTAAAGAGGGAGTTCTATTATACTGATCCTTCCCGGAGCATGCAACCAGAATGGTGGGGTGGTGAGCCAATTTGGGTGACGGCAGAAAAGCAAGGGATCCGAACGGCGATACATATGTGGCCAGGGAGTGAGGCTCATATTCTGGATTTGGAGCCGAGCTTCTTGGATACGTTCAAGAGCAAGGAGCCGCTTCTCGACAAGGTTGACAGGGTACTCGAGCTCCTTGATAAACCGGGACAGGAAGACGGGAGTGCTCTGATTGCCGATATGCGCCCACAGTTGATCGCGGCATACGTCCCCAATGTCGATTCTGCCGGTCACAAGTACGGCCCCAATAGCACCGAGATGAGAGCCACAATTAGCAGCGTGGACAATATGCTCGATCAGCTGTTTCTTGGCCTCGAAGATAGGAACCTAACTGAAGTTGTCAACGTCGTGATTGTTTCTGATCATGGGATGGCAACGACATCCACAGACAGGCTGATCCAATTAGACGATCTCATCGACCTCAACCTCATCGAGCATACGGACGGGTGGCCATTATACGGCCTGAGGCCAAAGTCGGAGAATGATCTTATGCCTCTATATGATACACTTACCGCTGCAGCAAATGCACACGGTGACTTTGAGGTGTATCTGCGCGATACCAACATGCCAGAGCGATATCACTTTTCAAAGAATGAACGCATTGCGCCACTCTGGATTGTCCCGAACACGGGATGGGCAATCGTAACCAAAGAAGAATTCAACGTAGCAACAGCCAAGGCGGAAGGCACAGAATATCACCCAAAGGGCCTCCATGGCTACGACCATGAGAACCCGTTGATGAGAGCTATATTCATCGCTAGGGGACCGGCTTTCCCGCACTCCCCAAACAGCCGAGTCGACGTGTTTCGTAAGTGCCTGTGCCCTCAACAATACCATTTCCTCTCACTAACCCCTACAGAAAATATTGAGGTGTATAATATTGTCTGCGACTCCCTCAATCTCACTCCACAGCCAAACAACGGAACACTGCGGTTGCCGTTGAAGCCAGTCGGCGCCCACAGCCCTGACACAACGCCCGAAGAACCCTTGGATCCTCTGCCATCGGGCAGCTCTTCCATAGGTGTGCCGACAAGCACTGTAGATCCCAGCATCGGTCGGCCTATCGTCAGCGATGTTCCAGATGTCGACAGGCCTGTCGTCAGTCAGGGCCCAACAGAAACTCCTACAACTTCAGACGTTCCCAGCGCTCCCGAAACTACAGACAAGGCCGAAGCTGGCAGTGGTATATGGGACATTCTTGATGGCGATTATCTTGCAGGCAAGGTGGAAGAGTTCAGGAATTGGTTAAGCGGTTTTTTCGGGAGTAGCAATGAGGCCCAGCAAAAGGAAGGAGAATAGTGATGGCAGGGTGGGCACATTTGTGTAGCTTGCGCCGATGTAAATACCGTGCCCCCTCATTAGTGATAGGAGTACGCCGCGGGCTATAGTTTTGTTACATTTGAAATATATTAAAATATACAGACGATAGCCATATAGAATGAATATCAAAGATCCTACAGATACGGCGTTCGACGAGGAGCATGGAAATCTCAAAATTAACACCAACCCCGTTGCCCTCCTGTCGCCGTCATCCTGCTGTCACTGTATCATCTTCGTCTGGCCAAGTAATGACCATGGTCTTGTCATTATGTGCCGTCTTGTCCAGACTTCTAGAGTCTGGCGTATATTTCCAACTCCACGCTTTTATTCTACCAGACCTCGATCTGGATGAGAACCGAGGCCTAGGGAAATATTTGCAGGCGTTGCCACGCTAGTCGCCTCTACTTCTATGTAGATCTCCCTGTTCTCCTATTGCCCATTGCTGCCTTCCCGTTTTAGGGGGGGGCAGTGCAATGACACTGAAAGTTATAAAGGCTGGCGTCCATTGAAGGCGCATTAATACCGTCAAACTATCTCGCATGGCTGCCTCTTCAATGCTGAAATGCTTCACAGATGGCGTATTGCTTGCACGTCAATTTTGATTGCTATCATTATGGACAACAAGCCCCTAAACTTTGTTCAGATTCATCGCTCGCAAAGCACATAACGCCTGTCTGGTCCCAATGTGCGCCATTGCCCCAGCTACTGCTTGACTCATCGCCTAGCCAAAGGCAGATATGTGAACTATAAATACATCCCAAAGCCGTCTTAAAACGCCCATCCCCTGCTCTATGGAATTAAAGACCTAAGACCTCTTCGTCCCCTTCTTTGCAGTCATCTTCCTGAAAGCCTCCATGCCACTTGCACCAATTGGCCTGCTCGCTGGGTCGACGGCTCGCTGCGGATCAAAGGTACTCTTGGGCGCAACTGTATAACTGGCACTGTGCGTCTCCAGCCTAGCCCTGTTACCCGGCTTTGGCGCGGCCAGAACGCGCTCGCGATCCAGTTCCTTCCGGGACAATCCATTGGATGGCTGGCTTGAAGACTGCGCGCCGGATGGGCGAAGGGCAAGCTGTGCAGCCCTGGGAAGACAGTTAATACGAGCCAGTCACATTCAGACGGGGATACATACTGGAAGTCATATTCCTTGGTGGCAATCTTCCTCTTCTTATAATCGTCGCTGCGCTTCAAAATCGGCCTGCTCCATTCCCCAAGGAGCCTTTCTGCAATGCGCTTGATCCCAATCTCAGGTCTCTTGCTCTTGGTGTAGTACAGAACTACCTTGCCAATCCCGCTGCTGAGGAGGGCCTCCTTTTCAATAGGGAGCTGTGCAAGGGCATTGAAAAGATCACGCTGGATGTTATATGCTGGAAGACTGCCGTCGTTCAAGGGTTCGAGGAAGAATTTGACGGACAGGAGGAAGTTGGTGTCGGGGTCAACAATGGAGTGGCGAACAGTGTTTCTATTGAGGAGAGCAACGACTTCGGGGAGCATCTTCAGCTTATGGACGGCCGGCTGGCTTCGTTCGCGAGCTGTGTTATCGGCCTGGCAGGCCTGTTCCATGCGGATCTTCAGGGCCGCAATCTCATCGTCGAATGCTTCTTCCAGGTCCTAAACAGTCAGAATCGTATATTCAATAGCCACCAACCATAATACGTACCACATCATCCTTCTTGCGCCTTCTCTTGTTCGGGTTCTTCAATGCCGCATCCATTGCTGCGTCGAGAGCTGCAGCCCTTCGTTGTTCCGGAGTCAAATTCTCCTGGTCCACGGCTTGGACTCGCTCCTCTTCCCTCTTCCTCTCCTTCGCGCGATCTCTCTCCTTGCGCTCTCCTTCAATCCTTACGGACTTGGGTTTCGTCGTCCGTCTGCCTTCCAATATTTCTCCATCCGCGCCACTGTCGTACTCCTCGGCACCGGTCTGGGTCCTCTCGAGCCTCTCCTTCCTCTTCTTCGACTTCTCCCTCTTCCCCTCCTTTGGCTTTTTAGGTGCGCCCTCTCCATCCTTGTCGGGGCGCTTGCGCTTTCCAGCCTTCAGTGTGCGCGCCACTTCCTCATCTATCTCGACAGGGCCAAGTGCTACGGTGGTAGGGTCAAAATCGGCAAACTCTGCTTCGTCGACTTCGGATAGTTCAGAATCAAGGTCGCCTTGGTCGTCATTATCCTCCGCCTGCTCCACGTCGGAGTTTTCATTCACATCAGCCACAGGTGTGTCTTGTGACGAGCCATTATCCTCTGGGGTTGCGGCGCGAGAGCTACCGCCGGCGTCCGACATCGTGTCTAGAGGATTATATGGAGATTAGACTAGTCAACATATGAGATATGTTGAGATTTGTTGAGATCTGTGCGAATGGATCTGTCGAATGGCGTATCTTGGGTTCAGGATTGTCGTTCGAGAGTGGGCTGTAGCTCGAAGATGTTGTGGAAGTGTTGAGGTGTAAAGGTGGAAGAACGGGTGTTATTATGCGAAGACTTCTTGCGCCAACTGGGCGGCCACTGGATATGCTCAAACGGATATATTAAACGTCTCAAAACGCGTCTGGTGAAATGTTGTTCTGTGGCTGAATTTGAATTGAAAGAATTATAGAGCCTCAAAGGTGAGCTGGAAGGCTGAACTAGTACGGTAACCAAGACCGACTACAACGTCAAAATAAATTTTGAAAGTTAACATCACTTCAAGTAACCACGACTACCACAACAACACTACAAATCTACCAAAATGTTCGGAGGACGTAAGTGGCATCGAATCCTATATGGGCCTACCATGGATCTGTAATTGACGCTGCACTGTAGCACCACCACCACCAAGCGCCGCTGAGCTCAAGGCTCAGGAGGATGAGGCTTCCAGCACAATCCAGAGAATCATCATCGGAGCCGTTTTCCTGTACCTCTGTAAGTTCACTCTATCAGATCTTCTCAATGAGACAACTCTAATTTATCTCTTTGCAGCACCATTCGCAGTCGACGCCGTCAAGAAGCTCGTTTAAACCATACCCATCGATGCAACGACGGATGGAAGGGGGCCCATCACGGATGTGATTTGGCATTGTATTTTTAGGCCGAGTACTTTTGGGGGAGAGGATATCACAAAAAGGAAAGGATTATATGGATTTAGGAACAATAGACGCCTAGAACATGCCGTTTTCCAGGCACATTTTGTACAATATTTACGGAATGATCACTGTCTAATACAAAACACCATTCCCCATTGCCCGACGCCGTTTGATCATAATGTGGCAGTCTCGAGACTGCATCCGTAACAGCTTGATAGAACCAACCGATCTTCATTACCGCCTCTTCGTCTCGGAATCCGCAGGTGCTTGCTCCGTCTGCCAGTCTGCAAACTCCGTGTTGATCAACGCCAGTTCCTTCTTCAGGTGTGTCAACTGCGTTGCGTAATCTTCGAGGATCTACGATGCGGTTAGCTGCGGCGCAAGTAATCGACGTGAGATGGGGCTACAAACCTTTTCAGCTCTCCGCGCAGTCTGCTCATCCATGCTTGAGCCATTGCTGCCAGCCTGTCTCTCCATCTCTTCCTTCAGCAGCCTCGCCCTCTCCCTGACGCTGACCATGCGAGCCCAAATCTCCTCCGCCCTTGCCGATAATGCCGGATCGCATACTGACTTATCAAGCGCCGTAAGCTTCACCTTCAAGGCCTCTTCAGCTGCACCCATGGCAAATCCCCTGTTCCTCAGGATCTGCACCTTCGTTGCCAGTGCCAGCGACCTCTGCTTCAACATTGTATGCTTTCGCTTGGCATTCAGAATCCTCACACTCGTTTCCGTGTCATGGCGGATCATCATCGCATCCAAGCTCCCGTTGATCTGGTGCAGGACTCTGTTGAACGCAGCGAGGGTGGTGTTCTGTGTCTTGATACGCTCGCCCAACTGCTCGAATCCCGTGCACAACACAGGTATATATCCAGGTCCGGGCTTTTTCGACAGCGCTTCGTCCCAAGCCTTGGGATCCTCATTTTGACCAGCTTTATAGAATGGCACTTGGTTATCCGCCACCTTGTTGTAGAAGTAGTGCTTGAATACGCAAGTTGGGCTATTTGGTGACCATTTTTCGAGAACTATCTGCATTTGTTCGGGGACGGATTTTGGTTCTGTCAAACATGTTAGATGTGCTACTGGAGTTGGGGATTTGAATTGTACATACGTGGGTTTTGCGTCTGCGGTTGCCATAGTTGAGAGCTGCCGAACTGGCTCTGTTGGTTACTGCTAGGCTGCTGCTGCTGCTGTGCCTGAGCAGATTGCCCAAAAAGTGATGGTTGTTGTTGTTGTGGCTGTTGAGTTTGTGCCGTCTGTCCAAATAACCCAGTGGGTTGTTGCTGCTGTTGGGTCTGAGTTTGCCCGAATAGAGACGTTTGCTGGGGTTGCTGAGCTGGTGCACTCTGGCCAAATAGAGACTGCTGCTGCGGCTGTTGCTGTTGCTGCGATTGTGTATTCTGCCCAAAGAATCCGGTGCTTTGCTGAGCCGGCTGTGTCTGTGGTTTTTGGCCGAATATCGAGCTTCCAGCCTGGGGTTGGTTTTGTGTGTTCGCATTGAGTCCTCCAAACAAACCTCCACCCGTCTGGGCTGGCTGAGCCTGCGTATTTCCGAAACTAAAGGCCATCGTGATAGATCAGGTCGATGTTGGGCCAGGGATTGAGAGGAGACCGCTTGAGGCAGGCAGGGCTGTTGCGCGTGTCTTTGTTTACTTGCAGAGCTGCTGTACGGTTCACAGCCGGTTTCTGCTTCGTCTCATTCGCAGGATTCAGCGCGCAGTGTCAAAAATATAGACGCAATCCCGAGAAAATTTGCAATCACAATATAAATAAAACAAGCGGCGCAAATGCGGTCGTCTGCTGCTCTCCAAGCGCGCTTCCTAACATTTTGAAGCTACAGTTCTCCCGATCCCAAAAATCGCTTGGCGCAAGCTCCGCCAATCACAAGCGATCAGTTCTTCGACTCCATGAACCACAAGTCAACCTCACCACGAGCACTTCCACACGCAATTGTCCACCATTGCGCCCTCACAATGTCGAACGTCGAGCAGCGGCCGTTCGTGCCAGCGAAGAAAGTCAACACTGCCTATCCTGTATGTCCCTACCGTCCCCCTTGCCCCAAGAATCCTGCTAACCCGGCAATTACAGCTCATCGACTCTGATCCGTACGTACCACAAACAAACCAACAGGCCTTTGCCAGATAACAGTCCCATACTGACCGGAACAGCCATGTCAAGCGTGTATTGGCCTACACTCGCCCTTCAGATTATGCCACGGGAGCTGTGGTCGCCGCTGCCGGGCCCGGCCTGATGCTCACATGGGAGAAAATTGCCCCATCGTACGTCGGCAAGGGCGGTTTTGCGCCGATTATGCGCCTGGCTGGATTTGTTGGGCTTACCGCTGGTTTCCTGACAATGTACCAGCGCTCTATTCGTACGTTCTCACCATTATCTCGATTGAATGCCGGATGCACTCGTTTGCTAACACTTGTCGATCCAGTCCGCTTCTACGGCTTCAGCGAGAACTCTCGTGAGGTCGAGAGAGACATGAAGGAGATGGTTTCGAAAGTCAAGAAGGGCGAATCGCTTTATGGCGAGAGCTCACTTACTCCATACATGCAGGGCGTTGCATCCAGGAACTCGCGGTACTCTGGCGTGTTTCTGCACGTCATGCCGTGGTTCAACTTCGTGAACCACAACCAGCACGGTGTGGACACCGCGAAATACTATCAGCAAGCCGAGAGGGAATTGGAGGCTGAGCGGTTGGGAAAGGCAGGCGGGATCTGATGTGTCGATAATTATTTGGGAAAAAGGGAGGTGAAGTTGTACATATCCAATGAGATTTCTTGACACTGTTACGTCGCGTCAACCATATGAGTGATATGTATAGACATTACTCCAACTATTACCCGTCTCTCTGTATGTTGGTACGGATTAACAGCAACGCAGATGTGTCAAATGTTACAACGCTCCACACTGTCAATCGCAGCCCATACTGCCCAAATACACCAAACATTCCTGAAAATGTATACGACGGTGAGTCCTCGTTGACTAGCGAAGCTATCAGTGGGAATCCAGTGCACAGGGAAGTTGTATAGCTGTTCTTGATAGAGCCAGTGGCAAGTTTAGCTTGCTTCATTGTCCAAGGCTGCTCGATACCTTCCAAAACAAATTTGTAAAGTTATTTTCCTTGCCTAAACCTACGTAAATTCTGCGTAATATACATGTACTTCGTCTGTCCATCTCTTCAATGCTGTGTCATATAAGATCCTGGTCCCAAAATTCAACTCGTATTATCACCAGCTGTCTTAACCAGCGGCTCTACTTCAAGATTCAAGACTCTCTCCTTCTTCGGTCTCGGCGCCGGTGCTATAATCAGTTAGATGTCATCCCCTCAGAGAGCACCACCAAACAAGTCAAGTGGGAACTCACCTTTCCCATTCTCCTGTACGTAAAACCGTCGCAGCATCATTATCGCCTCTTCCCTCAGCCAGCCCCCACTAACCTCATACGCCGGATCTACTGCTCCGCAGTCATGAATGCTCAACACTCCGCCAGTCCCTCCAAAGCGGTCGTTCGCAGCGCCGAAATAGACCTTCCTGATCCCGAACTGCCGGAGCAAGGAGGCGCACATGACGCACGGCTCAACCGTGACATAAAGATCACATTCTGGGAGAATATCGGCAGTATAGGCCAGCCGGGAGGGGTCAGCCGGGGGTAGATCATTAGGGGAAGTTGACGCCGGGAGGGGCGTAGGCGAGAGGAGCGAGGCTATGGCAATGAATTCGGCATGGCGTGTGCCGTTGAGGGTGCGGTTGGTGGCATTCATGCCGCGGGCAACGACAGCCCCGTTATGCACAAAGACACAACCAACAGGGGTCTCATCTGTGTCGAGGGCGAGTTGTGCCTGTGTTTAGTGAGTATAGAGACTTCAATGGGGTTTAATTTGATAATATAGTGAGATGGGGGGCATACCATTGCCAACGCTTCCTGCATAAAACCTTCGTGGAGAGGCCGCTCCTCTAGAGGGAAGGTCTCGGGGGGGTTAGGAAGTAGGTTAGCAGGATGCTCACTGCCATCTATATTGGCAGGAGCGTCCATTTCTGTTTTCCCAGTCTCTTCACTGATGGTTTTCCTCTTCATGGGTAATATGTGTCAATTTTCTAGCGAGAATATTATTTCAGATATATTTAAACCAACCACTACCTCAACACTACCATTCCACCACTACGATAATCTACAGATAAACTACCACATTGCGAATATTCATACATGGAAAATTATAATTTACAGGCACGTAGTCTTTGACTCCATGGCAATTCCTTTAGATGAATAAAACAAAATAGTCACGTGACTATTATGGGACGGTCTTCACGGTCCCTTCAGTTCATGAGATTGGCATGCATCGTGAACTTTCATATTTGCGAATTCACACAGCTAATAAACTGGTTGATATATTGCCGAAATAATGCGCACAATGCATTACAATCATCTCTTGGCGACAAATTCAGAAACAAGCCAGCGAAGATGCAGGAATTAGTGTGGAGAGGGGCTTCTGCTTCGAAGATACTCTGTGAAACGAGCTATCCTATATGAATTATATCTCGTATTATCATAAATGGAGCAGTTCGGAAAGGCGGCATGGACAATCCTCGGTACCTCACTGCTTCCAGTCTTCGCACCCTACCCCCGACGGCGGCGGAATAGGTGGACGGACCAGCTGCCACTCGCCTATTGTCTTCCATGGATCATCACTGGATCATCACGCCTGTCAAACTCAAACTCGTCCGACTCGAGGAACAAGACAGGGACATCAGATGAACAAGCATCTCCGGCGATGGGGTTGAACCAAGCCGGACGAGTGTCGCCGATCTGTATGAGCGGGGAAGACAGAAGGGGGGAAGGAGCGACAGGTGCCTCAAAGAACAAACTAGCCGAGTGGTCAAACAAATTGCCCCTGCACGGTCAGCGCAAGGAGCCGGGGAGGGCGGCGGGCTGCGAGCTCGTATCTCAAGGAAGGCCTATGATTGCTTTCAGCCAAGAGGAGCAGAGGTGACCATGGAGAGAAGACCCGACATAGGCCCTCGGAGGTCTTGCGAGCAGTCATATCTCAGCGGAGAAAGCCCAACAAGGGGTCTGACAGCGGAAAAGCACGGCGTCTTCAAACAGGCCATGTCGGAGAACCATGCGCTCCTGATGTGCTGCAGGCCTAAATAAAGCTTAAGATATTGGCATCCAGTCCACGGACCTGCTTCGCTGGCCCCTCAGGGCCGCTTCAGTACTAGCCATGGCGCTCAAGAGGGGCTGTGGCAGCGGCTTGGACCTGTTATGCGACCATATGTGACCATCTTGGGCCATTGGCATCTCTTGGAAGCAGTTTCGCAATTTCCAGTGAGACCGTCTCCTGGACCTTGAAGTCTTGGAAGTGGAAGAGCATCTGCGCCTCTGAGGCACGGCCCTTTGGTTCCTGGAAGCGCGGCTGAGGTAAGCCGCCTCACGTACTTCCTCTCCTGTGGTTGGCTCGCTGTCTAAAATCACGGGTTATGCGAAACCCATACTGTCGCCGCGCCCGACCGTATAGAACGCCAAGGGGTTAAACGACGCTTCAGAACTGGATTCTGATACATCTCCAACTTCATCTTGGTGTTTTGCCCATCACTTCCAATTTCCATTTCTCTGCCGAAACAGTCCATTTCTGTCAGAATACCCACTGCCAATGCTCAGACAGCTCGACCTGCCCTTTCTGTTCCCGCGTTTAGAAACTGCCATCTTTTGAGACTGATCCTTGCTACTTTCGGTCTCCTACCCCCCCATCGTGCCGATGTTTCCGTAATCTGTGCCGCCAGAGCAAGCCATAAAGACGGTGATGGCGCTCTTGGTATTTCTTTCCGTCTTTTGCTTTTAATCTGCATCGCTTTCTTTTTGCTGGCCTGTCTTTTTTGTTAGGTTCGAAAGTTCCACATCCCTTACCTTCTTTACGTTGATCGTTCCCCTTAACTTCACTTCTACTCTCTTTTAACAAGCTGGTCTTACACATTTTTATCATTTATCATTATAACTCGAGTCACCGTCACGATGCGCTTTACATCCTCCGTTCTGCTTCTCGCAGCCACCGGCTTGGCTGCCCAGGTCGCAGGAGCTTCCATTGGCTCCCCTGCCCATGAGGCTGCGAGAGGCCTTGAAGACCCCGTTGCCCTGAGGGAAATCAACCACAACCGAAGGCAGCATAGACGTCGCCAAAATCGTTTTGGGGGTGGCAACAGATTTGGAGGTGGCAACAGATTTGGAGGTGGCAACAGATTTGGAGGCAACAATGGCGGCAATGGGGGTCAGAACGGAAATACAGGAGGTAACACAGGAGGCAACAATGGCGGCAACACCGGCGGCAACACTGGCAACACTGGCAACACTGGTGGAAACAACGGCGGAGGCAACAATGGCGGAGCGAACCCGACTTGCCTGGCAGCCAATGCTGTGCAGAGCGCCAGTGCTTCCACAGGCCAGGATGAAGATGTTGCTGCAGATGGTCAGGTTAACTCAGCGACGTAAGGTTCATTAGCTTCATCGATATACCCTAGGCTAACCAAAACAGTGATGCAGCCAACTTCATCAACTTCTGCTCTGGACAGACCGTCACCAATGGCGAACAAAACACTGACGGCTCGTGCAATGGCGTCGGTGAGTCTGCCTATTAAACCCAACATTTGACCCTACTGATTATATATAGTTATGGGAAAGATCCCCGCTAAGAATAAGATGGTTTCTAGCATGATCATCAACCCTGAGCCGGCTCAAATCCTGGAGCCACTCACCACTTTCGATATTCAAGTTCAGATGGCCAATTTTGCACCTGGCTCCTTCACCAACGCAGCAAACACATATTACTCCGCACCACAAGACCTTGACGGACAAGGCCAAATCATTGGCCACACTCATGTTACTATCCAGGACATGGGAAACAGCTTTACACCAAAAGACGCCCTTGATGCCACATCTTTCGCCTTCTTCAAGGGAATCAATGATAAAGGAAACGGCCAAGGCCTTCTCTCTGCAGAAGTCACTGGTGGACTCCCAGAGGGATTCTACCGGCTCTGCACTATGAGCGCATCCGCCAACCATCAGCCTGTCCTTATGCCTGTAGCTCAACGTGGTGCTCAAGATGATTGCACTAAGTTCCAGGTCAAGGCCGGTGGTGGAAATGCAAACCAAGGTGGAAATGATGACAACGCAAACCAAGGTGGAAATGGTAACAATGCAAACCAGGGTGGAAATGGTAACAACGCAAACCAAGGTGGAAACGGCGGCAATGCCAACACTGGAGGAAACGATGACAACGCAAACCAAGGTGGAAACGGCGGCAATGCCAACACCGGAGGAAACGATGACAACGCAAACCAAGGTGGTAACGGCGGCAATGCCAACACCGGAGGAAACGATGACAACGCAAACCAAGGTGGTAACGGCGACAATTCTAACACTGGCGGCAATGGAAATGCCAACACTGGAGGCAATGGTGGCAACGCAAACCAAGGCGGAACCGACGACAATGCCAACAATGGAGGCAATGGAAACCAAGGAGATGACTCAAATGGAAATGATGGGGACGCCGCATCAACTTCCACCGCCGATGCCACTGCCGCTGATGCCCCGGTCACCTCTAGCACAGCCATCGCAATGGATGGCGCTGGTGATCTCGGTGGAGCCGCACCACCAGTGCTTAACAGTGGTGACTCCAAGCGACCCTTCTGCGTCAATGGCAACACCTTTACGAACAGCGCCACAGCCGTGGCACGCTCTTGTGACATACAGTTCAACGCGTGCGCTGATGCGATGAACGGCGGCAAGCTGCCCGGAACCACAATGTCGGACTGCACGGCGCAGAAGGAAGCGTGTGCTAAACAAGCATAGTTTTTGGTTTGGAACGGGGTGTCTGTACAAGTACGTTGGAGCTGAGGGGCCGGAGGAGGCAATGCCTCGTTATCTCTTTGTTTCCATTTCACGAGGATGACTCGAGGATTTTTTTTTTAAGATTTTATCGATATATATATGGCGTTTATTATCATGAATTGCTACATGTGATTCTTGCATGCTCTCACTATGCTTAATTTTAAACGCGAAATAGAATCCTAGGGAAGGTGGGGTTATCCCATGACGTTTCGCTCGGATAAGAAATCCCCGTCTACCCCCCACCCCCACCAACGTCTTTGGGTAAACAAATCTGTAACAGAATCACCAAGGGTCTCTATAACTGTTTTAACATGCCTGCCTCCAAAGTCATTCTTCTCACAGGTGCCTCGCGCGGAATTGGTCTCGCTGCCGCGAAATTCTTACTCGAAGGAGGACACCGGCTCATCGTCGTAGCGCGGACCGCAGGGCCACTGGAAGATTTGAAGGGCGGATTCCCAGGAAAGGTTGAGATCGTTGTTGGGGATGCAGCTAGTGAGGAGGTGAGTCCTCTGTTATTGCTAGATAGGAAGGAATTGGAATGTATAAGAACTGACATGACATTGCCTGGCTTAGGTTCCCCATAAGGCGGTATCGCTCGCGCTCAGCTCCTTCTCGCGACTCGACGGCCTCATTCTTAACCATGGCACTCTCGAGCCAGTTGCTCGCATTGCTGATGCTACTGCCTCTGCCTGGCGCGACGCCTTTGACACCAATGTCTTTAGCTGCGTCTCGTTCATACAGGCTGCGCTGCCATCACTGCGGGAGTCAGGCGGCCGCATAATTGCCGTCTCTTCCGGGGCAGCTATAAATTCGTACGCGGGATGGGGTGCATACGGCGCAACGAAGGCTGCGCTGAATCACCTTGTTGCTACGGTGGAGAGGGAGGAGGGGGGCAAGGGGGTTGTGGCTGTTGCGGTGAGACCGGGGGTTGTTGATACAGAGATGCAGAGGGGGATTAGGGAAGTCCACGGCGCTGGGATGGATGAGGGGGACGTGGCACGGTTTAAGGGGCTGAAGCAGGAGGGGTGTTTGTTGAGGCCGGAGCAGCCAGGGAATGTGCTTGGACGACTGGCGGTAGATGCGGAGAAAGAGCTTGGAGGGAAGTTTTTCAGGTATGTGGATTCATTTGTCACGGCGGGGATTTCTCAACGGATTCTTTGGGAAGTTGATTTATTTATGACTGAGCTAACGTATGTAGTTGGAATGCGCCTGAACTTGTCAAGTTCCAGGACAAGCAGTGAAGAGACAGTACAGAGGTATCACTTTGGATATGTCAGCGAATTCCAAGGAAGCGACAATAGAATAGACATATAGAGGGTATGGGCTTCAGTTGAAAGATGAAAAGTCTCGAAGTTTATCAGCATCAGACGAATGTCTTCAGCATTAGCATGGAATGTTACATCATAAGCCAGAAGAAGAGACGAAATTTTGAATATTTACCTTGATGTTATACTGCACCCAAAACATGCATCATCATCATGGCCCCATGGAGTCTGCACAGTATACCGCACCGCGCATTACAATAAAAGGGCAGTGATATAGTATCCCGGCTGACCAATGCTGTATTTGGAGTGAGATACACTGGACTCGAGCTCCTAAAACCTAATAATCTTTTGACTAGTTAGCAAATGTATTCAGAAACACAAATCAAGAAGCCAAGTAAGATAGAAGTACGTTCAGACGGTCCGTTTGGTTAAGACAGGTTAATCACCATCTAGAGCCGAAGCTCATGTAAGATAGGGGCGACACGAAATTTCATCAGAGTAAATGGGAGGATATTTGAGGAGAGAAAAGAGCTTACCAGTGATGGCGATTGATCCACAATCCGGTTCTGATGTTAGCTTGGGGTCAAAGTAATGTCATAGCAAGACATGTTCTTCCAAAGAGAGCCCATAACGCTTGGAAAAGCGTGTGCTGAGGAGCGCATTTGTGATTGTATTGATAAAGAAGTAGAAGAGAAAGAGAAAGCAAAAGAGAAAAAGAACAAAATATCAAGAAGATTGTCGCGTAAAAAGCGGGAACTTCCGCCAAGCATTACCAGTTGTGCTAGCCGCAGCCTCGTGGGACTGAGACGCATAATTACGTTCGCGCGTGAGGCTACGACTCCGAATTTCTCCATTCACAGCTCATGATCCCCCTCCAAAGAAACTCACATCTCCTGTGATCTCCTTCTTCATTTTACTGTGCACACATCTTTGACTTCACCCCTGAAATCGTCAAAAGAACAATAAGGTGACTCGCGTCGATACGTGGGGAACAAAGTCTCATCTCTGCCGTGATGTCGGACAGAGAATTTGGAGGTATGATTATTCTATCCTACCTATGCAGGCAAATGGCGCAGCGCTGTAGTCACGCTCCCTCTTGATCTCAAATGGCGCTATGCGCTGCTGTTTAGCCAGGCGCTGGGGACCGGGAGACGCGAGCGCTGAGCTGTTCCATTCGCGTTGCCCCTCCATCGCTCCTGCCCTCTGGCTGTGATCCATGCTGACCCTGTCCCAGGAAACGATGATCTCTCTCTTCCCAAAGGTATAGCATACTATTTTCTTTATATTGCGAACACTGCGAGCTCAGCTTGAGAAACTACTATCACTACCATCGTTCATACCGGACGACCGGCGCTCTGGCCGCCACACATCTCATAACAATCGGTAAAGAGCCAAAGAAATAATCATAACATGGTGTCATTCCAACACGGTTGTGCCCCGAGGCGCTCCCTATCTCTCGGTGCCCGAGTCTTTAGGATCCGAAGGGCGCATGCGAACCCTTCGTATGGTCGCCGCTATAGTTCCCAACACGCACGGCAGCCCCTTTCGCGTCTGGAGGCAGATGTAACTCTGTGCCCGGAATTCCTTGTTGCGGCTGCCATACCGAGAGTACGGCCATATGGTGAAGATCGCGCGCCTCTAAACAATCACGCTACTGGCAATAATGGTCGCCGAAACCCAGACACAGACCGATGCTACCAAGCCCGCGAAAAGGCAGACTTGAGTCCAGGAGTGAGACGACATATTCCAAAAAAGCCCAAGAAAGGCCCACGGAGCATATCGAAGGCCCCCGAGCCATGCCCCGCAAGCAAGCTTCGAGTGTCATGGTCTCACGTATGTCCCGGAGAAGACTGCGTCGAGTCTCTCTGTGACTTAGATGTTGAACCTGCCTTGGAAGACATCGTGCCCTGTGCCTCAACTGGCATGAGCACAGGCGCTTTCCTTGATTACGAAATCACAGGGCTTGGATCTCATACCCTTCCGTCTCTTCGACTGGTCGATACGCTTCATATTTCTGCTTTAAATGCTGGTCTAGATGATTGTTGGAATTTTCTTACAGAACTATTGGTAGACGTTGGCTAACTTTTCGTTCATAGCAACCGTACAGAAAATTGTAACTGAGATTCTTCCCCCATCATCAGGCGTTGCGTTTGGAAAAGATGCTCGCGACCTTCTCATAGAATGCTGCGTCGAATTCATCACGCTCATCTCGTCAGAGGCGAACGAGATATCAGAGAAGGAAGCCAAGAAGACCATCGCGTGCGAACACATCACCAAGGCATTGGAACAACTTGGATTTAGCGAGTATGTGGCCGACATTTTAGATGTGGCGAATGATCACAAGGAGCAACTAAAGGTTGATTTCAGAAGCCTCAACTTTTCCAGGGTACACTACTGACCGTATTTAGGGCCGGGAAAAGAAGGCGAATAAGCTCGAGCAGAGTGGACTTTCGACCGAGCAGCTGCTGGCAATTCAAGAGGCTGCGTTTAAAGAGGCAGCTGATAGACACGGCTGACCTGGGTGTATAAACTATCTCATTGCATTAACGGGCGTTGGCGTTGGGTTTATGGTGATGGACAAGGGGAATGGCATGGGCATGGTGAACGGCGATATTCTGTGGTGGCTATGGCACTGGATTGCCATTTCAGCAGTTTCATAAGAATTACCTCTGGTAGCATCGAATACAGCCACCTGATAGCGATAAATTTTTGAGTCCTGTTCAGTGTTTATGCTTTGTGTGTCTCCCACACAATAAGCCTTCAACCGTCAACAGCGGTTGTGTGCTCCCTGTAGGGTTGGATATTATGGCAATGACAACGTATCCGCAATTTAATGCACTCGCCCATGTAAACCACTTCAATCAGCATTTTATGTATTTTTTTTTAAGCATAACCTTATTTCTCTACTGTAGTGATATTTGGTGCCATAGCTCCGATAGCTATCCTGGAATCCTCGGGCCGAGCCCGTGCGCCATAGCGACGTCATAAATTTATTCCACTACTATGTATGCGCTCCGGAAACATTGGGCTCTATCCATTACAATCACCTACAACACAAAATGCCGCCTTCATCCATCCGGCCAGCTTTCACAAGCAGTGTTCGCTCTCTCACACACAATGCCGCACTGCGGGGTTCTCGACTGACACCTCGCGTCTCCCAACCCATTTCGCGGCGCTTCAAGTCCGGGCCATATGGGTATACCCAAGCCAAAGCGCTCGTCTACAGCCAAAACGGCGAGCCCTCTGATGTTCTTTCGTGAGCCTACCCTTTACCTTCCAAATTCGCGCCTAGCTAACCCATCCAAGCCTGCACACGCACTCGATCTCCCCCTCCCTCCCACCCACCTCGCTCCTCCTCCGCAGTCTCGCCGCCCCCATCAACCCCGCGGACATAAACCAGATCCAGGGCGTGTATGCCTCGCGCCCGCCGTTCACGGCGCTTCTGGGTACCGCAGTCCCCTCCGCAATTGCCGGAAATGAGGCCTGCTTCGAGGTCATGCGCGTCGGGTCCGCGGTGAAGGAGTTCGCGCCGGGAGACTGGGCAATTGCTCGCGCGCCGTGTCTCGGGACATGGCGCACGCATGTTGAGGCGCCAGAGGATGCTATTCTGCGCGTTGAGAAGGAGGGACTGACGCCTGTGCAGGTCGGGACGGTGGGGGTGAACCCGACCACAGCATATAGGATGTTAAAGGATTTTGAGAATGTGGGAGAAGGGGAGTGGTTCATTCAGAATGGAGCGAATAGCGGGGTTGGGCGGGCAGCGATACAGCTGGGAAGGTTGTGGGGGATGAAGAGCATTAATGTTATCCGTGAGCGGGGCACGGAGGAGGAGACAGAGGCGATGAGGAACGAGTTGAGGGGATTGGGGGCCACGCATGTTGTTACGGAAGGGGAGTTGATGGGACGCGGCTTTTCGGAGCAGGTGAAAGAGTGGACGGTTGGTGGGCGCCAGAAGGTGAAGCTGGGTCTCAATTGCGTAGGAGGGAAGCCGACATCGGCGATGGTGAAGTGCCTGAGCGAGGGCGGGCACCTGGTGACATATGGTGGGATGGCCAAGGCACCGCTGCAGGTGCCGACTGCGGCGTTGATATTTAAAGATGTCAAGTTTAGCGGGTTCTGGGTCAGCCGCTGGAGTGAGAAGAACTTGGATGAAAAGCGCCGGACAGTGGGGGAGATCCTGGAGCTTACGCGCGCGGGGATGTTCGCAGATGTGCCGGTTCAGAAGGTGCAGTGGGATTGGGACACCAAGGAAGAGACGCTAAAGGAGGCGGTGACTGGGACGCTGCAGGGGTTTAGGAAGGGAAAGGGAGTGTTTGTGTTTGGTGATACTTGAGGATTGATACAGAGCAGAATAGACCTGCGCATTGTAGTGTAAAAACTTGTATGACCATAAAGCAGAGAGTGAAAGGCTACCTTTGCAGGGAATAATCTAACCAAACTGTACATCCCTTCAGGAGCTATCCTGGGACCACAGTTTCCTAACCATTCGTACTCTTTTTGTCAAGCCCTGACCAAAAATGCAATTCCCCGCAACAAATGGGCGCCAATCCAATTCCCAAAACTAGACATATCGAACAAAAGGGTATAAGACCACAAATTTACCGAATCCCCCTCCTTAATCCACCCATCTCCCACTACAACCTGCGCAACTGCCTCAACCAACCCATCCAGCGCTCACTCACTTCACCCTCACTTGATATTCTTAAACATATCCCCATCCAGACCCTCCTGCTCGCCACTCTTAACACCCAGCGCGCTGATCTCCGGCAAGGTCGGTGCAGCCGGCTCGTCCTTCTCCCTGCGGTCCTCATACACAACGCTTGTGCGTTTCCTCTCGCGCTCCTCGCCCTCTCCCACAAACCGGCGCCACCAACTCCCGCTCCGCTTCTGCCCGCTCGTCGGCGCCATGCTAAGACTGCTCAATGGACGCGCGGGCGGCGCACCCTCATCAGGCACGGAGCCATTGAGGCTGCGCCGTGACAGGAAGCGGCGGATGCTGCCTGGGCGGCGTGGGGAAGTCATGCTCATGGGTGTGAGGAGGCCATTGGTGGGGGAACCCGGGGTGCGGCCGCGCGATTGCTCGTCTTCTGGCTTTGAGGTGGTGGAGATGGCGGAGAGCGCTTTAGGGGGTGGTGGAGGCGCCTCGGAGACGGGGGAGTCGGGCGGGGGAGGGATGTCGGTGCCTGCTGTCAGGGAATCGAGGGGCGCGAGGACGGGGAGCTCGAATTTGCGCGACGGGGTGGTGGTGTTGGCTGACATTGTGGTGAATGGTTGTTGTTGAGGCTTCGAGTGTGGGTTCTGGTTGTGTGGGGAAGCTCTCATGCACTGTGATGTAAGGATGCCGGAGGTGCCGATGCAAGGGCAATGGTCAATATATAAGTTCCTTGAGAGGATCGCAAGACTGACAGCGTTCGTTTGTAGTTGCGGGTCGGAAGGAATCGGTCGATTGATCGTGTCTGCCTGTGCAAAGCCTGAGATCTCAACGGAAGTCACACGAAGATCTACTTGCAGGCGTGCGTGAGATGAGGAGGTTGCACAATGACCGCGATGGCATTGAGGGAGAGAAAAGCGGTATTCAAGGAGAGTATGAAGCGATTGTAAGAACTGTAAGAGAGCGCGACGCGCAAAAATGTTATGCTCGTGTGCGAAGTGAAAGCGATGGCTTGCCCGACAATAGTGTAAACATTTGCCGTGAGTTAGTAATTATGTCCTGGTTATCCACGACTATCCACGACTTCTGGGCCTCTGTTCGCTCAATGCAGAGCAGCTTGTGCTGTGGCGAACGAATTGGCCAATCAAAGTGGGGCGTCGTTGTGGATAAGGGGTAGAAGTGGCATCGCCCGTTTGTCTTCTGAGTCCCGGAGAAACATTGGCTTACCAGGGCCGACAAACTTGAAAATATCAAGTATTCAGATACCCCCAGCTTCACTTTCTCTTGTGCTTGCGCACATACCGATGATATTCCACAGTGCCGAATCGAGGGTGAGGCATTCACAATTGATGTTCTCCGGTGATGCACTTTGCAGGATATCCTTCCAGAACCGTGAGAATCATTCCCACATATAGGGGTGCTTTCCACGTGGCGCTTGACTCAGGGTTTCAACAACATGTCAACATAATTCCAAGGGTTCAAAGGTAAGCATTATCCGAAAATCCCTGAATATGCTGCAGAGCGGACGTCAAAGTACGTCCCGTAATCTCCTCGACGCCAATGCTAGCCTCCTATATCATGATGGGTATCCTGTTCGCCCCGTGGTCCAGCTAGTCTATGCCTGCATGTCCAATATACAAAATAAAGCATTATCCATCATCCATCATTCATAACCGTTAAAATTCAGCCTTCTAATAAAACGCGCCAACACGCAAAACCTGCAAATGCCAGAAACCAAAGCTAAATCAGCAAAACGAGGAACTATATGTCCCGTACGCCATAGACCCCACCAAGGCGTTCTCACCGTCCATCCATGGGACTTCACCTGGCAGATATAACTCTCCGCAGATATTCACCACTGGTTCCTGCTGTGATGAACAGTTCGGATTCAGACAGGTCCCAGAATTTGATCTCTCCGCGCAGAACGTCATACAATCAAGGCACACAAGTCTCATCGAGTCGAAGGCCATCGGTTGGAAGCCCGGATGATTGCGGTATATATGATCCAGTACCTCTCGTGGCGAGCTGAAGGTGTCTTGGCAATTTTCTGGGTTGCAAAGACACGTGTAGTAGTGATATGGCCCGTTGGGGTTCAGCACTTCTATCTCCATCGCCAGCGAACATGTTCGATCTGTTCTGAGGGTGCTGAATTGTCGTCGTGACATCGACGGGAGGTCGAAGGATTGAAATGAGTTGCTGGGGCCGGGAGGGCTACATTGAGCGACCTCTTCCGGTTCTAGTAGCGAGTCCTCGAAGTCACCTTCGTTGATTGTGCTTGGGTATATGCTATCTGGTATCGTGTGAATACCAAGAGTGTTTGCCGCATCATCGATGTTCTGCAAGATCGACGACTTCTGCTCTTCCCTTATTGTACCCTCTTCAATTTGATGAACCCCAGAAAGGGGATCAGACCCCTTTGCTTCAGAGTCGTAAGCCAAGGCCCACTGGACGTCCGCTTCGTTCTGTTCGTCGTGATCTCCGTCTAGGATATCCTCTATGGCGTGATGGGACAATGAACACTGCATACATGCATTAGTATTTGCATTAAAGGCAGGAATGAGCAGAGCAGGTTATGCATACCTTCACCTTCCTCCTCCTGCACTCACAGCAACTCTCCAGATACCGGACCAGCGCCTTCTGGGCTTTCATTGCCGGACAGAGTGCCTTCTTCGCTGGCTCTGACAAGAAATTACCATCTTGCTGGCTGAATACAACCGTGAAATCAGTGTGACTAGTCGCGTATGATGCCTCGCTCAGAGCGGGCGGAAACGTTCGCGACGCGGATGACACCGATCCCTGGGAGCTGTGGCCTGCTTGGAAGGGTGAGCTGGACTCAAGGCTTGTTGGGACAGGGACGTCTTGTAGTTTCACAGCCATGCGATATTTGCGTAGTTTTGCGCGGACCTCTCTGATCTTGTGTTGTTCGATCGGCTTCGCTCCTGGGCGGTGAGGAAGATTTGAAGGCCTTCGAGCAGGTAGAGAGATGGAGGGAATCCTCGAGTTGCAAGACATGATGTCGTCGGCTGTGTTTTCAAAGGCGTATATAATATTCAAACAGTTTCGCTAGGTTCAGGTATATGGAGACGTGGCAATTCCGGGAGGGACGGTAGTAGGATGTCCGGTCTTTCGGTGAGGGGCAGGAAGACGGCCAGATATAGAGTGGGAGCAGGGTCGAGTGCGCTGGCTGTCAACCTGGCCGGTGAAATGTGAGTATGGAGTCGAGTACAGAGGGAGGAAGTCGATTCAAATGATGCTTCGAGGAAGTCTGTGACGCATTCATACATTCATGGGTGGTCAGAGGCAAAGACGCAGCCGGGTGTAGTCTTGGGCCATGGGCGCGGCTGGAGTTTGGATGGGTTCGATGTTTAGCGTATTCTAACGAGACGTCGTACAATGATACTCAGTATGCGAGCTGTAGATGAAGTCGGATGCTCGATGTCGAATAGATTTGTTGAGTTGCTAGCCTGGAGTGTGTCTGGTGGTTTGGGAAGGCTGTATCGCACTTTCGCTCAGCGGCCGTAGAGAGGACGAGGATAGCGGGGGAGAGAACACGCGAGAGAGAGAGAGAGAGAGAGAGAGAGGAGAGAGAGATGGGGTAAGGAGATAGATATATATATGAATGAGAGTTTGGGTTACCTTTGCGAGGACGAATTTACGAATGTGTAGTGTAAAGATGCGTGGCGACCGCTTTTTGCATTTGCGAAATATGAGTTGAGAGGGGGAAATCAGGCGAACCACGTAGGTAGTAGGTGCGTGGTCGCGGGCAATCGGGCGTTTGCGATGGTTCGCAATATGGGAGGGAGCACGAGTACTCGCGGTCGCGGGCCAACTTTTCTTATGGGGAACGCTGACCGGTGATCGACAGTATACCTCGTCATCCCGCCTTTCACCCAGTATCAATTTGGTATTTCTCACAACGCGCTGGTCTATACAATTCTGTATAATACTGGACCGCACGTACTGTAAAATGTAAACTGCCAATTAATCAGTCAACTGTAAAGGATATACTTCATTCCTCGACTTCACATAAACACAGACGACAGCACACTACCTTGCCAGTGCTGTGTAAAGGAGCGGAGTATACGATGACGAGCACAGCTCAGATGCACAGTCCAAGGCACAAAGTCCAACAGGATGGAACACAACACAGTTCGCTGCTCTAGACCCTCGGATTCTGCACCATGTAGAACAACAAATACTCCATCGTCATTCACCGGCCAGTTGCCCTCACAAATAGGTTCATCATCACCATCGGCGACGGCATTCAACGGCGGCTGCCTTGACCGGTGACATGGATATAGTACAAGACACTGCCCTGGATCTGCCAGCTGGAACCCGACAAAAGGCCTCAATGACATATGTGGCTCCAATGCTTATTATTATTATGTAGAAGCTAAAGCCCGTCTGATGTTCCAGACCCAAAATCGTGATGATCGTAATTCATAGCTGCCTCTCCGCAGCAGTCCAGGCCCATCCACAGATAGTCTCAGCCAATCTCATCAGGTCTCCAATCAAACAGATCAAACGCCTCTCGACTCCACGGCCCAGAATCACTGCGCACTACAGGACCCCCGCTCTCCGCCGCTTTCCCCGCGCTCCTTCTCGCAATCGGTCTTCCTCGCAATGAAACATCCGGTAGAGGCTGTGTTCTCGCAGGGACAGCTCGGGGCGTTCCAACGTCCTGTACAGCAACCCTATGCTGCGCCTCAGCCCGATTGACGTCGCTTGCCTCGCCCCTCTGTGGCACTTGGACTGGGCGGGCTTGGGCCACAACCGGCTCCCTGGGAGGACCTACCCAGCCTACGACTATCTTGCTACGAGCCGTTTTGCTGGTCTTCACTAGTTGAGGTTTTGTAATCTGTGGGTTTTTGGGAGGAGCCTCGATGGGAAGATCCTCCGGCAGAGGTGTATTCGCCGTTATTAGAGAGACCTCGGACCGTCTTCTGCCACTCCTAGTCCGAGGAGCTTTCACGTCTGCTGTCCTTGTTGGGGGAGTTTTCACTTCTGCCGTCGTATCTGGTATCATTGGAACATATGACTTAACGAAAGTAGTTTGTAATGCCACGCCCTCGCCCGATGCGAGTCTATCAGAGACACTTCTCATCTGTTCGAATGCTGGCTCCGAGGATTGAGGTGCTGGTTCCGGCGATCGACGTGAGCTTCGACTTGTAGTGCCCTTGGTTGTAAGAGGGAGAAGCCCTCCAACAGCAGCCGGGTGGTTTTGCAGTACTCTTCGTTCCGATTGGGGTTGGCGAGGGAGGGTATCTTTGGGGGCTTTGGGAACAGAAGTATGTGGCCTGGATGGTAAAACGCCCGTAACTTTACCGGCAAGGCCTCTATTTCCCTCAGATGCATTATCGACTTCAGATGTACCATCGTCGTCCTGCTCAACAGCAGCTTTACGTTTCGCAGCCCGCGCTCTCAGCTGCTCTTTCTGCTGCGCATGGAACTTATCCAACTTCTTCGTTGCCTGTGACTGTTCTGGGGCAATATCTTCAGCTGGCGAAATAGGCCTTGGAATAGCTTGGATGGGAGGTGGTTGTGCCTGTCTGCTATCGTTCAAGAGGAGCATCTTCCTTTTTGGTCTGGATTTGAGGCGTATGGAGCCAACCGTTTCAGACGGGCCAATCGTCACATCCGGGGCAGGTTTAGACATAGTCACAGGCGTTATAGTTACTGGTCTTTCAGATTCTTCTGGCGGAGGCCCTTCAGGAGACGGGGAGATAGCTATCGCATGCAAGTCGCTGGTACCTTTGCGGGAATAATTGCTGTTGCTTATTTGTGGATAATTTCGGGGACGACTGGCCTGCTCCATGTCATCAATATCGATGAAGTCGTCGTCAATAGCTGGAAATTCGTCAGAGGTGCTGACACAATCTTGTTGTTGTACTCCGCTAGACATTCTCTGCCCCCCTTTGACAGTAGTAACCGATGAATCCATGGGTGGAGATTTATTGAGTGGCCTCGCGTTATTTTTGGCTTTCATTTGGTTTGTACTTTGCGTTTCAATGATCGGGGTTTGCAACACGTTTGGCTGGACTGTCTCGTTCCTCGACTGCTGGTGCCTCCCTCTATCGGGGCGATTCTCCATAGTTGGACCCTTCTCTATGTTTCGCGTGGACGGGAGATGATGACGCATAAAAGCATTCGTATTTTGAGTTGACGATAGGTCCAAAACAGCTCCTGTCAAGGTTTGGGCAAAGCCAGACTTAGCCTTCTTTTCTGGCGGTTGCCACTGCCTCCGTTCCTGTCTTGGTGGTTCCAGAAATTCCCTTGAAAGAAGATCCATCTGATGGGATTCCTCTTTAGAACTCGCATCTCCCTCCTGCCTTCTCGAAGTCCTGGACCACAACGGCTCCCGCCGCAGAGGAGCCGTACTGTGCGGTGTCGACGACAGGTCGAGCATGGCCCCCGTCAAATTCTGCGCATAGCCAGCTTTCGAATATGTAGGCTCGGCTTTCCTCCGTTTAGATGACCGTTCTTCTGTGCCACTCTCTTGCCGCAGTTCTCCTTGCCTGTTTTCGAACGGTGAAGTAGTCGGAAGCAACGCTCTTCCATGGTGACCGGTTGGTGTCCCGAGTAATGCGCTTAGCGGCTTCTGCGATAGTTTAGAGTATGGGGTGGGTTGTCGTGCGCTCCGGTTGTCTAGCGGCACCTCTGCTGGCGATGAACTCGGTCTTCTCACTGCGGCCCTCTCCTCTCTCTGCCTTGTGCGCTTGTCCAGTAACTCCGTCAGATCTTGATCCCTGCTCCCCAAACAATCGGCAACCTGAACTAATACTGCGGCCCGATCCAGCTCCAGCTCCTCGCCCTCATCAATACGGTAGTCGTGCCAGTGCGTATCACCAACGAAGTTCAGTCTTTCGTCGTAGACCATCACCCGCTTGTTAAAGGTGTGAAACTTGAGGCGACCATCTTGCCAGCGCTTCTGTTTTCGTCGGATATCTGACGTGAATAGGCAGCGAAACTCAATCACGGGCGCAGTGTTCTGTGTGAGGGGTATTGCTGTGGGCGCTGCGGGGGTGTGCTGGACAAGCGATGCCATTGCTTGGGGTTTTGGCCCGAAGGCAATCAATTTCGAAGACAGAATATTAGAGAACGCATTTCCATTTTATAATTTCGTAAGCTTCCGCTGTTCGTTGTGACTTGTCAATAAAACAATGTAGCTGAGTTGCCATGAAACCCGCGACGATGTCCCGCATGGACTCAAAATTACGCGTTATCCAACGCGAATGCACGTGACACATCAAATGAGAAATATGGAATTTAAGTCAACGAATTTACCACCAGAAATTGCTCTTAAAACAGATATCTAGGTGTACATATGCCCATTTATTCCAATCCCACCACCCGAGCTTTGAAAGTCGGCCTCTGCTACATGCCTATGACGGCTCCTCAGACTACATCATGTCGCATCCACCCGTCCCATACGACCCATAATACTCCCTGCCACGCCTTCCACCATATCTCTTCCGTGGGCCCCTAGTTTTTGCTCCAGCCATCGGCCTGGTCTCTCTTTTCATTGTGAACTCTTCCACGTTCTCTATGGTCTCTACCATCACTGGCGGCCAAAGGTGCTCATAGTAGCTCGGCATGTGATAGCCAGTCGATGACATGTCGTCCGTATAGTAGCCACCACCACAACTATCGTAGCCACCACCACAACTATCGAAGACTTGGTAGTTGCAACCATATTGCTGCGCATATTGTCTAGTGGGTGCCGGGTACAGGCTCACATACGGCTCGTACTGCTGAGGATACCCGTAAGAATGCCCATATGGTGAGTAAGGGGGTTGTGCGCTACCATCAAAGTCTTGTCCAAAACTCGGGTACTCATATGAGCCGGTGTCGTCGCCGAAGGAGTGGTAGGCATTTGCTTGGTAGTTGGCGTCTTCGCTGAAAGACTGGTAGGCATTCGGATTGTAGTTACCGTCGTCGCCGTCGCATTGATGCACATTCGAATGAGAGTCCGGGCCATCGCCATAGGATCGATGGGCATTTGCATAATAGCCAGTATGGAAGGGTTCAAAACCATCATATTCCTGTTGTGATACGTTCAGATCGCATGCACAGATGGCCCCATAATGATGGAAATGGCAACACATTGAGGTAGAGTGATCTGCCGAGAGAAAAAGGCCCAATGCACCGCTGGCTGGGATGGTATAGATTTCTGGTGTTGTCTACCTGGGGTGAGTATCTGGCGTTTGCTGGACTGTAAATATGGAGGAGATGTGGCGGGCTTTAATGAAAGCAAAAATCTGGCTTGCCTTCATGATGGGCGACAGACATATAGGGCAACTTCAACTGTTTGTTGTGGAAATATCATGATGAGACTCCACTGCCATAAACTCCAAACTTTGGTAGTGCCCGCCGCTTGGACAGCTTCAAGAGAATTATTTGCGTTAACGACCACAAACATACTGATGTTTATCAAAAGACTCATAGAGCTGTGAAATTAGGGCGGCGTTTGGAATATTGGAATAGGCACATGTTAAATGGAAACCCTGCGGCATGGAGGAAAGCATGACTTTGTTCGTCAAGGCCCAATAGCTGTGAATCTGATACCTATTTTCAAGGCTAACAATCTTCATTTATGCCCAATAAACGAGAGCTGCAGTTTTAAAGAGTGCCGTTTCTTGAATACTGTTGAGTTCCTCGTCCAGTCTTGAGAATGTATTGAGGGGTCTTACAATTATAGCGCATCATCCTCGAATATGCCACGTCCATCCCTCAAAGTCTCGCCATGCGATGCTTTGATGCCATTCCGCAGCCACCGCCCCATCCATTTGTTTGCTTTTTTGCGCGCTCGTTCCATCATGTAAACCAGACGCCCTGACCTGTATTCCCACCCTTTGACCCTCTGTCGATGCGTGTCTTGTCGAAGCTTGTCTGAAATGTGGACGTTTCGACAACATAATACCGCGAGCCTTTGAAAGCCCAAGCGCTTATCAGAATGAAACTTATGATGCCTCTGCTTGTTCGCCGCCTAGTACCGATAACGTGTAGAGTAGTCTTTCGGGCTGACCACCAATCCTCGACCCTTCTTGGCCCCGCGGTAGATAGTTTCCACAATGTCTATGAGCTCTTGCTTATCCTCCAGCACCCAGTTGAGTTTGTTGTTATTACCAGTCCCAAAATCGCACATCATATGTTTGTTTCGGAAGAAAAACATGATTGTCATAGGGTCGTATAACTCTGTATGGCAGTTGTTAGCTCTGGAGATACACAAAACGGGATCTTGTATGGGCTACTCACCATACATCTGCTTGAAGTCGGGCACTTCTTCTAAAAAGGCACCTTAGTTAGATTATATCTGCATGTCGAGCTTGGAGACACTTACCCAAGTCGCAAACTGTAATAGCGTTAGCAAATCTTAATGAGTGTGATGGTATTGAAGTGACTGACCGTAGATGACAGCGAAGTTCTTCACTCGGTCTGCAATCTTGAATAGCACCTCATCTTGTCGCATGCAATCCTGAGAGTAATCACGTCCAAATCGGATGACGACCAGTCGTTCGTCCTCGTTCATGATAGCTTGGTCGACATGCCACCCAGTGCGGAGGTGGGGGAGTACGACGGAACCCATGGCAAGTTGCGGGGTGGTTTTGGAGGCTTGAGTTAGTTGATATGACTTTAAATACGAGACAGCGCAGGTGTGATGCTATAATGAACAGGAAGCTTTATTTGGATAGGTGGCGGGGTGTTGTGAGACTTGGTTGTTAGTTTGCCAGCGGCCTTATCGTCACCGCCTTTAGATTTCGCTGACGCCTGAGAGGTATGGCACGTGACCGCGCGTTTGTCTTTGGCGTTCGAGATGGCTTTGAGCGCGATTTCCCACCCCATGAATCACGGATGCGTTGTAGTCATCCTCGTTCCACATCATAAAATTTGAGGGCGGGAAATATAATACATAATGCTTGATTTGTCTACATACATATCCATCAACTCCGACCATTTATTTTGCCGCTGGGGGCACTACACGGAGGTCCTTATAGAAGAACGTCTCACTCTTCAACACGAGTCCCTCAGGGCTCACCGAGTAATCGGGAATCTTGCCATACTCGACATATCCTAGCTTGGGATAAACCTTCTCCGCCTTACTCCCCGATTCAGTGTCAAGTAACTTCATCTTATTAGTACTGCACATCTCTGACAGTCAGACAACTTACCAAAATCCATTTCCCCTTCTCAACAGCAATTCTCTCAAGTTCGTCCATCAGCCGCCGGGCAATTCCACGCTGTCGAAGGCGTCCGTCAACCATTAACTTCTCCACCCACGCCCGATGGTTCCCCGTCTGGCTCCATGGAAGTACCAAACTTGCTACACCACTGATGGCGCCGTCCTCCGCTAGGTACACAATCACCTTTTCCCCAGACTCAGGGCTGCTAGATCGACATTGCCGGATTAACCCTAGCCAAAAATCTCTCATTTTGTTGTCGTCGAGAGGAGGTAGGAACGTTGCAATCGTGGCGTCCTCCATGATGCATCTTCGATGAAGTGACGTGAAACCAGCGACTAATTTATTGATGGATGAGTCGTCGATACTCGGCGCCGTAGATGAGATGACCGAAAGTGGTTGTTTTGGATGCGTAGAAACGGCAGGTAGTCTGGAATCCATCATTCTTGCGTAGTATAAAAGTATGTAACGTGTAATAAATGGCGAGGCAGAATGGAAATAAATATCGTATATACAGTACCATATCTAGGCACCAGGACCAAATTGCCCCACCCTCTGCCTTTTTAGTTGCGGCAAATGTTGGACACTTTAATACTTTGTATGTATTTGTAAGACCGAGCGACACCCTTGCGACTGATTTAAAATATGTCACATGAGGAAGATTTTGGTCAATAAAATCTTCGTTTGCCTCTCTATCTTGGGTATATTATAGCCATATTATGGATACTTTCCGCCTGGAACCATAAAGTGATGGAGCCGAGATTCGGCTTATACGCCACCCCAAGGCCGTTGTGGCCCTCTGGGAATTCAAAGCAGATATGTTCGGTCTTGTTTCTCTCTAGACAGGCTCGCCCGCTCTTGGCATGCCTTCGCTGCTCCTGATCTCAGCGGTATGCAGACTATGTCGTGTCCTGTGTCCGTCTTCAAATGATTCCGTCATGCTCCCCCTTCAATCTCTTGACTCGCTTTTGTTCCCAATCATCCAGATCTTTCGCCGCCAATTTCTGTAAAAGAATCAGTATAAGCTTCTAGCCAACAATCTCTGCTCCGAGGGGCATTTTCAGGGAAGCTTACGTAGTACTCCTCTTTCATATCGACCTTCCTGGCATTCTTTCCAATTCCCAGCTCCTCATCTTTGCTAACCCTCTGCACTCGTCTATCATGTTTCTCATATCTGATCGCAGTGGCGGGAGTCAGAAAGAATGACCCAGCGACCATGGTTGCTATGAAAGGGAGGCCAAAAAGAGCAAACGGGTGCTTTGCCAGGGCACTGCGGTACCTGGCTGCGATTGTGTTTGCTTGGGCCGAGGGTCGGAATTTCTTGGACTGGAAGATGGCCATTTTGCCGACTTGCCAAATATGAAGCCTCTTTATGGGGGGTCCTTATATGCGGGCAACGACAATTGAAAATGTTAATGAGCGACGGATAGATATTATTGTCGTCAAGGTCCGGCGGCTTCAACGGAAAAGTCCCGCACAGACCAAGTCCTCCAACTCCGAGGCAATTTAGATCACGTGCTTTCGCGACTTTCTGAAATCACGTCCGCGTCCCCCACATATGACGACCAACGACACTTGAAGAGCACATAACAGCATTTTTTGGTGGTATTGCACAGCATAGGCTGATCCACGGCGCCAACCAGTCATTCCTCAATGGATATTGCGCCGTTATCGATATTGGGGTTCCATATCCCGCGTCTAATTTGATCCTGGGAAAATTATATCATGGGCAACACATCACGAATGCCACTAGGACAGCAAGCTACAAATGGCGACAGTATGGACACAGGCCCGGGTGCGTTCGAACCGCCTCCCTCGACTCTTGCTGCCAAACTTGTCAATAAACTTTCGGGAAATCATAAACCGTCCCTCCAAGGTTCCCAAGACAGCTTCGGACTTCTCGTCTCTGAAGTCTCCAAGTTCGACAAAACGCGCAATGAGCATACGACCCCCGAAGAGATCACAGAAAACAACTATCGGGTTATATACGTGTTGACGAAAGCACGTTTGGGCCCGGTATGTAGCGATGAAAGCGATCCGTTTGCGAAGAAGGAAAGGGTCCTTGACGATGCGGCCCAAGTTCTCGACTTGTTCATTACTTCTATTAAAGAGACGCCGGAAATCCTCACAAAGGTTGGGACACAGAATGACTTGGTCCGGACAGGGAGAGGAGTGCCTCTATGGATATGGTTATGGCCAAGGCTGCTTCGACTTCTTGGAAACGAAGGGTGCGAACAGCTGTGGCCGAAAGTAAAAGAGTTGTTTCACACCGCATTCGATCTGTCTAGGGTCCTGGGTGTTGAGTTTTGGGGAGTTGGGCTTCAATTTCTCAGCTATTTGAGACATTGTGCCGATGCTTCCCTGCACAATGTTGCTGCGATTTCGACTTCGACTATAACGCTGCCTCTGGCAACGATCGAGGAAGACATATCCCTTCCAAGTCAATTGGGTTTTATCGAGAATGGGTGCACATATAATTTACGTGGCGGATCAGATTCATTTCATCATACTCAGCAACTATTGACCCTTGTGGCCGACTTGTCATTATCATCCTTCGTTGAGGGCCAGCTTTACGAGAGCACTTCGCATAGATACATGGCATGGGTTTTCGATAGCTTTCTCGAACTTCGAACAGCTGCTGCTAGGTCAGCGGCGTATAAAACTGAACATGATGAGATCTATTCGTGCTCCATCTCCGTCGATGCAGTTCACAGACTTGTGTCGTCTCATAGCCATCACATTGACGCTCCAGCCCATCGCAAAGGCAATCGAGTTTTGGCTCATCTCTGTTCAGAACTTGTTGCATATTCGACTCCATTTTCTGTTGTAATCGATCGAGTCAAATTGGCAGCCATTCTGTTGGATCTGGCATCAGCTTGCGAAGCTTCCGAATCTATATCGCAATCTGTCGCCATTAACCTACTTCCGGTTCTAGACAAGACTATTTTGCTTGGGACTCAGACCGTAGAACCTGGTGACGCTGATTTGAAGGTGAGACCTTGTGCCAGTCTTAATAATATGGTGCTAATATTGGTTTTGTAGATCTGTATTCTCCTCCTACGGCAAAAATGCCAAAACATACCTCCTCAAAGTACCCCTACAGCTCTGGAGAATAAGGCACTAGAATTGCAGTTTCAGAGTCTCTGCTTCAAAGATTTGCCTAGTGTCGACAATGATAATGATGTCGGCCCACAAACGAAGCGCCGCAAAATCGCGCCACGAAGCTTACTGGAAGAAATCACAGAAGAGGCATACATGCTGCTGGGTGCCCAGAAAGCAACAGACTTGGATGGATTGAGCCATATCGCAGCGTGGGTATTCCTTTCATAAAATGATTTGTATATTCTGACAATTAACAGAGACTGCTTCTCTCACCTCGAAGATACAAATCGCTGTAAGGCATTAAAGCTTTTGGGAATGATACCGTGCGCAAGCGTTGGTACCTTGACGGTATTCCGTGATAAGAATGGAGAGTTTGGCGAGCCTGAATGCACCATATGCGGCTCCACCAGCAAGACTGAACCCATCATTGATGCCGCCAACGGCCGTGCCGCCCCTGCTCCCATCTCAGCATCCATGCCCGTAAACACCGTGCAAACTGATACCACAACACATCCAAGTGCGCAGCCAGCTGACAAGGCGAAGGTGGAAACACAGGCCGTCGCCATATTGTCTGCCCTCCTCAAAGTCGGCGACTTTGAGTTGTCAAGGAAGCCACGGATATTGGCAATGATGGTCGTACGAAAATTTGCCCTCCATTTCGAAGGGACTCAGTTCATGGATCTTGAGTCGTCGGTATTGGGCCAATGGTGCCTGACTTCTCTCCGTAGCTCAGTTCGAGAACTTCGGATTGTTGCTGGACGAACTGTACCTGCCTTTCTAAGGGATGGAAATAACGTCGACAACGAAGTAACTCGAAGAAACAGAGTCAATGCTATCAATATTTTGAGACAATTCTCCGGAGAAACTGCACCTCACCTTGCAGAGACTTGGGTGTTGACATGGGGACATATAGCCAGAGTTTCGAAAGACCGAGAACTAAACTTGACTCTCCTAAGGCTAGTGGAATATTTGGGACATACGAACCAGATCGTCTCTGGACTTGCATTTACCGAAGTTCTTAGCACCGCAGAAGCGCACGGCATTCCTGTTGGGCAAATGTTTAGTCCATTTTGGCGCACTATTGCCCACACAGCCGTTAGTGATTTGCAAAATCGGCCACAGACTGTGCAATTGATGGCGGAATTGCTGTCAATAAGTGTGCCAGAGTTTCTGGTAGAAACACAGGCCTACACTCTGCCATGGCTAGTCCTGGCAAAGAAAACAGACATCATCACAAAGATATCCCAGGCTCGTGAAGATGATGACCCGAGCAAGGCAATTATTTCGAATATGGTTGCAATCATGCCTCTCCTACTTGTTCAAGCAGTCCCTGATATCGAGACGTTCATTATGGGACTTCTTCGGGGTGTATCGCCAGCATTTGACAAAATCGACCTTGTCCAGTGCCTTGGGATAGGCGCAATAGAGATAGCGGTAGAATTATTGAAGAATGCTGGAGACGAAGACGACAGCAAGAAATCCAGAGTAGGTTCATTATTTTATAGCCCTCCCTCCCTAATTTGCCTAGTTTTTATCGCAGAATGCCCTTCCTTTGTCTGCCTGGTTCCTGTCGAAGAACGACGCTACTACACCCCGCCGGGACAGATAACGCCGCCAGCGAAGACGTCGTATTCGCGGGTGCGACTACAAGTCTTAAAGTCACTGCTAACTAGTGATGGCAGGTTCGACACGCTCTCAGTATTTTAGCGGCACACTGCGATATCATCCCAAGTGATGGCGAGCAAAGAAAGGACAAAATTGGCGCATTTCTGGAACAATACAGCTTAGGGATAATGTCCCATTTCTCAGAACTCGTCAACGATACCCGCATTTGGCAGTCCCCGAACGAGAAAAAACGGTCCTTAAGAGGAATAGAAGAATTGGTGAAGGTAGGAAAAAGTCACACTAGGTCTGCTTTACCTCAGATCCATGCTTGCCTGCAATCGGCTTTATCGAATGATCACCTCCGCACTGCGGCTTTTCAGGCATGGGGGACTATGATTAGGAGTTTCGATGATGAAGAAGTTTCAGTCATGCTCGAAACAACATTTGCCATCATTATTCAGCACTGGCAGCTCTTCGACACCTCTACACGAGAGTACGCCCGTAAGTTGATCGAATATCTATTGACCAAGCGCTTTCAAACCCTGGGAGTCAATGCCGATCTTCTTCCATCTCTTGCTCAAATCCCCGAATTGCAATCGTGCGAGGAACGACTTGTCAAGATGAGATCAAAACCTGATGTCAAGCAAGAATATCAGATATTCAGTCGGCGAATCAGTCACGAACATGCCAGTGTTGTAACTCAAGGCTTGACAGAGCTTGCGACTTATCTCAAAAAGAACCAGGAATTTTTACAGGCGTCGGCTGTTAGTGAGCAGCCAGAGAAGGTCGTTGCGGAGCTTCTTCGAGCCATCCTCGATGCTTGCGTGCAATTCAATGACAGCAATAAGGACGTTGCACGACTCGCAGGTGAGTGTTTAGGTATGATTGGCTGCGTCGATTCGAACAGGGTCGAGACAGTTCGGAAACGGAAAGAAATCGTTGTCCTGAGCAATTTCGATGGCTCAGCCGACACGACTGATTTCGTCTTGTTCATCCTCCAAGAAGTCCTTGTAAAGGCCTTTGCCTCTGCTACGAACCCTAGAGCCCAAGGATTCTTCTCTTACGCCATGCAAGAATTATTGAGAAGGTGCGATTTCTCAGTGGTTGTTTCTCAATATCGGAGTCATCAGATCGATACAGGGGATGCAGAAAAACTGCACAAGAAGTGGCTTGGTTTGCCTGAAAGCGTCCAAATGACGCTATCGCCGTTTCTAAGTTCAAAGTATACAGTCACGGCTATGGCGACGAATCCCGTCCAATACCCAATCTTCCAGTCAACCAAGAGCTACAATGTCTGGCTCCGGGCATTCGTGTTAGATCTACTCCAGAAACCACATAATGCCAATGCATCCCTTATTTTCGACCCTCTCAGTCGTGTCATCAGGATTCAAGATACATCAGTCGCCAATTTTCTCCTTCCTTATACTGTATTGCACAGTGTCGCCCTGGGATCCGACCAAGACAGGAGCGATATCCTCGGCGAAATCCTGGCAATATTAGAACACGACACGTCAACTGATTCGCACAATGAGCTTAACAATGTAAAGCTCTGTAGCGAGGTAACTGCCTTTCGCTTCTCTCTCATATCCTTCCTACGATAACTAACAATTGGCAGGCAATATTTAGGGTCTTAGACTATCTAGCCCGCTGGGCACAAGAGGAAAAAGCAACTCTGAGCTTGCTGTCGACGAGATCGAACGCTGATACAGAAGACAAATCCAGACGGCATCTTCGGCTTGAATTGGTAGGCAAGCTACTGTCTGCTATCCCAGCCCAAATAATATCACGCCGTGCCGTCGAGTGCAAGTCATACGCGCGAGCCCTCTTCCATTGGGAGGCACACATACGGAAGGTCAGAAAAAAGAATGAGCCGATTCCCAAATCAATGCTACTGCGCCTCCAGGATATCTATACTCAAATTGATGAGCCAGATGGTATCGAAGGCATCTCGGCTCATCTATATGTGCTTGATATTGATCAGCAGGTCCTTGGCCACCGGAAAGCCGGCCGTTGGACTGCTGCACAGAGTTGGTACGAAATAAAATTGGCTGAAAATCCCAGCGATACTGAAGCGCAAGTGAACCTGCTTGACTGTATGAAGGAGTCTGGCCAGTATGATGCATTATTGAACTACGTCGAAGGAATAGAGCAATCAAGCTCAATTGTGCCGAAGGTGCTACCTTTTGCAACAGAAGCATCTTGGGCAACAAGCAGGTGGAGCATGCTGGAAAAGTATGTTGCCAAAGCACCTGTTGAAATCGCTGGCGATTTCAACGTGAACATTGGCCGCGTCTTACTAGCATTCCGTGATCGGGATTTCAATGTCTTCGACGCCGCAATAAAATCACTACGAGAGCACATTGCTGGCTCATTGTCAGCAGATACAACCTCTTCTCTAGGATCCTGCCATGATTCCATGTTGCGGCTACACGTGCTGACGGAGCTGGATATGATCGCTCATTCTTCCGATGATGCATCTCAGCGCCAACAAATCCTGTTTTCGTTAGACAGGCGACTTGAAGTAGTCGGCGCATACCTCAATGACAAGCAGTATCTACTTAGCTTGCGTCGAGCTGCAATGCAGCTTTCAAGGAATACATTCACCGAAGCCAATATAGCCTCCGCATGGCTAACGAGTGCTCGCGTTGCCCGCAAAGGAAATTCCGTTCACCACTCCTTCAATGCTGTCCTTCACGCGTCTAAACTTGGCGACGACTCTGCTATGATCGAGCATGCTCGGTTAATATGGAGAGAAGGCCATCATCGCAAGGCCATTCAGAGTCTCCAAGGTGCTATCGACAACAATGCCTTCATCTCTCATAACCAAGCACCGTCAGAACTGGAGACAGGCCAAGAGGGGAACCGAGACCAGCAAAATCTCCTAGCCGCACGAGCACATCTACTGTTAGCCAAATGGCAAGATGACGCTGGACAGACACATTCTACCGCGTTGCGTTCGCAGTATCAGTTTGCTGCAAAACTTTCTATGACGTGGGAGAGAGGCCACTATTACCTTGGCCGGCACTATAACAAATTACTTGAATCGGAGAAAACGATGGCCTCGGAACAACAAATCTTATCCTATCTCGCGGGAGAGATGGCAAGACTGGTTATCGAGAACTATCTACGCTCTTTGAGCTACGGCACCAAGTACGTCTATCAGACCTTACCGCGTATCCTCACGCTCTGGCTGGACCTCGGAATGCAGATCACACAGCCCGTGGATGCCAAGTATGGAACGAAGGAATTCGCCGCAACACTGAAAATTAAGCAGAAAGAGCAGATCGACTCTATTCATCTTCGATTTAACAAATATATCCAAAAGATGCCCGCGTACATGTTCTATACGGCGCTGCCACAGATTGTGGCAAGAATCGCCCATCCAAATCAAGAAGTCTATCAATATCTACAGCAGATTATTGTGAAAGTGGTTTCAACACACCCCCAACAGGCACTGTGGACTCTCCTTGCAGTGACTACATCGACGCAAACCGAGCGAAAAACGCGCGGCGCAAGCATTCTGCAGACCCTATTCTCATCGTCGAGGAAACTAAGTCCAGCTGGAGTCGACCTGAAATCTATGATACAGAAAGGTCAGAAGCTGTCACAGCAACTCCTAGTTGCTTGCACAGCTGGCGACTTTCCCACGAATCGCACAACTTTCGTCAGCATCACGAAACATCTCGGCTTCAACCCGAAGCATTGTTGTCCCAGTCCACTCGCGGTTCCCATTGAGAGCGCGCTTACTGCTACGCTACCCACTCTTGCCGACAGCGTAGGATCACACAAGGCTTTCTCAAGAGACGTCATTACCATTGACGGGTTTGCAGATGAAGTGATGGTGCTTAGCTCTCTCCAGCGGCCTCGAAAGCTTACAACAAGAGGCTCAGATGGAAAGCTATATGGACTGCTTTGCAAGCCAAAGGATGATCTCCGAAAAGACCAGCGCCTTATGGAGTTCAACAGCATGATCAATCGCTCTCTGAAACGAGATGCAGAAGCAAGCAAACGCCAACTGTACATCAAGACATACGCAGTAACGCCCCTAAATGAAGAATGCGGCATAATCGAGTGGGTAGATGGCCTTAAAACACTTCGCGACATCCTTCTAGGGTTCTATAAGTCAATTGGAGTCGCTCCAAACTATACGGAACTCCGAGTTCTTCTCAAAGACGCCAACGATAACGATGATAGGCTATTTCTCTTCAAGGACAAGATACTTGCGCAGCTACCTCCCGTATTCCATCATTGGTTCGTCCAGCAGTTTCCGGAGCCATCGTCGTGGTTCACTGCTAGGCTCAAGTACACACGCTCGTGTGCCGTTATGTCGATGGTGGGCACAATCCTAGGTCTGGGTGATCGCCACGGCGAGAACATACTATTCGAGGAAGGCAACGGCGGAACATTCCACGTCGACTTTAATTGCCTCTTCGACAAAGGACTCACTTTCCAGCAGCCTGAGAAGGTCCCATTCCGGTTGACACACAATATGGTTGATGCTATGGGCGTCTATGGCTACGAGGGACCCTTCCGCACTTCCTCTGAGATCTCGCTCAGGCTTCTTCGCCAGCACGAAGAAACACTGATGACGATATTGGAAGCGTTCGTATACGACCCCACGCTCGACTTATTGGAGAGCAAGAATAAGAAGAGGAGAGAGCGGGATTCCTCCCAGAAAGTACCAAATACGCCGCAGGGTGTGCTGAAGAGCATTCGGAGGAAGATGAGGGGATTGTTGGAGGGCGATAGTGTTCCGTTGGGGGTGGAGGGGCAGGTGGATGAGTTGATAAAGCAGGCAACAAGTACGAAGAATTTGGTGGGCATGTATATCGGGTGGTGCGCCTTTTTTTAGTTTTGAAAGAGCGAGTGATGGCAGGTGCGTGGGGACGCGACTGCAGGGTATATGAGCAAGTGGTGGCCGTATGGCACTTTATCACGAAAGCGAAGGTGGCACCGCCTCATGATGGGTGACGGCGAATTGGGCTGGGATTTTAAACATATAGAACATAGCTATCTTACAGAATCCAAAACTACAAGCACCATGGTTGTATATATTATCGTGTCTTGCGTGATGGTGCCTTGGAAGTAGTCACATGAGATGCACATAGCCGCTCTTACTCTTATACCATGCTTATTCGCTAAGATTTCTACACCGACCTCAGAATAAAGAAGCAAAGTACGACCGTTCCATCTCTTCGGGACGATTTATCTCCATCGTTTCTATCTCTTCTCAATAGAAGAGTAGTTCCGTTGCGAAGAGAAATTATGGTAGGTGGCTAAAAGCACGTCAACTGTTAAAGCAGAGTTTAACCTATACTTAGGCTACGGTGCGGCCCGAGCTGGCCTTACCAATCGTTCGTGATGTTGGCTTGACTGTGCTTCGAGACCCACCAAACAGTATAGCTGAGTATATTCACCTTTTGATAGCTCGCAAACAAATAATTAATAGTATCCTAGCATCATATTTGTCCACGGCCTCCAGGGCCATCCGCGAAGGACTTGGACTTGTAAAGTGCAGTCTAAGCCGGCCATTACTACGTCTGAAGGCGCGGTGGCACCAAAAACCTCTCGCCGCAAAGGATTTAGGGCATTACTATCTCGCCGGGGATCGAGTGCCGAAAACAATAATCCTCAGATAATATCGGAGGTATTCTGGCCGCTTGACTTGCTTCCTGAAGATTGTGGAGATGCCCGCATACTCACATGGGGCTATGAATCAAATATCTCTCGGTTCTTTGCTGGGCCGGCGAATCAAAATACCATATTTGCGCACGCTAGAGACTTGCTCTATGCATTAGAAAGTACAAGGAGAGATTGTGTAAGTTTTGAAATTAGTCCCATATAATTAGACTACTAAACCTGCCACTAGAAGACGCGAAGTCTTATATTTGTTACGCATTCTCTTGGGGGTATAATTGTGAAGGACGTGAGTGACTTTCCGTTTATTTTATATAATTACAAATGAATGGAGTATCATTGACGGAAGATATAGGTCCTCTGCCGTGCCGCAGATGAGCAAGATGACAGTTTATTTCATATCTTGAAGGCCACAAAGGCCGTCCTTTTCTTTGGAACACCTCATCGTGGTAGTAGTCTTGCAGAGACTGGGGCAATATTGCAAAAGATTGCTCATATTTCTGGTTTTGATATTAATAGCCAAAATATACAAGCGCTCCAAGTCAATAGCCCTGAACTCGAGGTTGTACACGAGAGATTCATGAAGCTGTATCAGCGTAGCCCTCGGCCATTTGAAGTATATACCTTTCAGGAAGCTCAAGGGTTAACCGGAGTTGGTTTTCTAGGACTTGGACGAAAGGTGCATCAACGAATGCCAACTTGACAGAGCAAGCGCTAATAAGATCGCAGGTAGTAGGCGACGTGTCGTCTACATTTACAGGAGCAGAACGCTGCCAAACCATTAACTCAAACCATATGGGCATGGTTCGATTTAGTAGTGGGCACGATGCAAATTATGAGAAAGTAGCCAACGAGCTTAAAAACCTGTTGTCTATTGAAAGGGAGGAATTGAAGAGAGTAATCGGGGCTGGGGACAGCGGATACACATCACCGACGCTATCTTCAGTTTACTGTACGTAAATAACTCCCTATCAAGAGTAATAACTAAACTTGATAGCATTGAATGAGTTTGAGATGCATTGTATAAGACGTTTATACACCTCTGATGTTGCTGAGTATCAATCTTCTCTTCCCACTAGAGTTAAAGGGACATGCCAGTGGGTCTTATCCCATCCACAGTATCTTACATGGGATTCCGAAAGAAAGAATTCATTGTTGTGGATTAGTGGCCATCCTGGAACAGGAAAGACGACGCTATCCGCCTACTTGCTAGAACATTTAGGCGCGAATACGCTATCAAGCCGACGCCATATAGTGTGCGCATTTTTCTGTGATGAGAAGATTGGGAACCAGCGTGACGGGAAGGCAATTTTGCGGAGTTTAATTCATCAAATCCTAACAAGACGGCATAAACTCATTAGGCATCTAAAAGCAGCTTATGAAGTACAGGGTCCTCACTTAATGGATAATTTCAGCGAGTTGTGGAGGATCTTTACAGCAATCACTACTGACAATCGCTGGGGATCAGTGACTGTAATTATTGATGCAATTGACGAGTGCGAAGAGAGTACAGGGGCCAAACTACTTTCGGGCATTGCTGCTATTATTCAAGACTCCCAATCAAAGGCAGGTTCCCATGGCATAAAGTTTGTACTTACAAGCCGGCCACTATTCCATCGCCGCTTCCCTTTCGCTCATTTTCAGATCCAAGGTTTGGACCAGGGCTCTTCCCAAGATCTCCGACTCGTCATCCAGCACAAAATTGAAGAAATATCTAAACGGACAAATTGCAGTCTCGAGACACGAGCATATCTTGAGAACACACTATATTCCAAGGCTGATCGGTCGTTCTTATGGGTTGCTCTTGTTCTCCGTATTTTAGAGAAAACACCCCTTGCATCACAGAAGGATTTTCAGCGCATAGTTGAAAATCTGCCGAATAGCCTTGCAGCCATCTATGAACGCTTTCTTCATAATATTCCCAACGAGTATCAGGATATTGCGGCCTTGCTGCTACACTTCATTTCTGGTAGTATAAGGCCGCTATCTCTCGATGAGATCCGAATCCTCCTTGCGCTTAGAGATCCGCAACAGAGCATTCGTTCGATTGACGCAGATTCCCAGCCAAATATGCACGAGACCTTAGAAATCATTCTAGGTCCCATGATCCGTATTTCAGAAGGCCGGGTTTCTTTTGTCCACCTAACGGCGAAGGATTTTCTCAACCGCCTCTATAAAGAGCCAGACCATCCGCTATCAAAGATGTATGGAATCAATCAAGTAAATGCAAATTTACTGATTGCACGGTCCTGTGTATCGTACCTTCTTCTCTGTGATTTCAACAGAGACATTTTCGCTGAAGACCAGGGTGGTATCCAAGACTCACCAAACTCTCCCCTCTACACTTCTAGCGCTAAGGGCTTCGACGATATTTGGGATGAACTAGATCTTGGCGACACCATCTTCATGAGAGATCATGATATTGCAGAATCTGAACGATGTGGGTTCATCGCTCGGAAGTACACATTTTTCGACTATGCAGTGCATTGGCCAAGCCATTTTGCTTCATGTGGCTCGGTTTGCCCAGAGGATTTACAGCTATTGGCAATAGAGGTCTCACAGGAACATACTCACAAGTTTTCGAACTGGTTCCGGTATTATTGGTCCCAACGTGAAGCGGATGCAACGCTTCCAATCGGTTTCAATCCGTTTATAATAGCTTGCTTCTTCGGGCACCTTACAACTGTGGTGTTCTTGCAAAATACTAGCGTTCTCATCGATATGGAAACTGCTGCCTATGGCTTGTTTTGGGCGTCATATAAGGGGCATTCTCACGTCGTTTCTCATTTGCTTCTTCAACACACTCTAGTAAACTGGGAAACTGCGAATCACCAAACTCCACTGATTTCAGCTGCACGATTTGATCACTTTGAAGTTGTGCAGGCACTCTTGGAGACTAAAGAAATCAATGTCAATGCCAAGGGGAAAGACGGCCGAACAGCACTTTCTATAGCTTCTGGGAATGGACACCTCTCCATCGTTGAACCCCTCTTACTCCACCAAGCAATACAACCGGACGTACCAGATTCTAGTGGATGGACACCAATCTTCTGGGCGATTGGTGGAAGATACTTGGAGATTGTCCGGAGGCTTTGTACTAATAACGGGGTTAACAGCAACCGCGCCGATAAGAATGGCCGAAGCGTTTTTTCATGGGCCGCAGAAGTAGGTGACGTTGATATTGTCGAGTTTTTCTTGGCGCAGGAGAGCATCGATGTTAACCAGGGAGACGTAAGGGGGATGACGGCCTTCGCTTGGGCTGCAAAGAGTGGAAATACTGATATAGTCTCGATGATGAGACAGAGCAAACGTGTTGATATCTTCTCGAAGAACAACGACGGGAGGAATGCTATTTCATTGGCTGCAGCAGGTGGGCACCGTGATGTTGTATCCTATCTCTTAAAGCATGATCCGACAGGGGCAGATATGGAGGACAATGATGGATGGACACCGCTTGCATGGACGCTTGACAACGATTCTCCCGACACTGTTCAAGTTCTGCTTTCATCTGGAAAGGTAGATCCTAATCATAAAGATAAGAACGGACGGACGGCGCTATCGTGGGCTGCCGGATACGGATACGTGGAGGTCACCAAGAGGATTATGGACACTGATGGTGCTAAAGTCGATGAACGGGACAATACAGGTCGAACGGCATTGGAATGGGCGAAACATTTGGGTTTTACAGAGGTTATGGAGGTCCTAGAGGGTATTCATAGCTAGAAACATAAATGACCATCTTTAACTCCGTATCATTCCTACAGTCGTTTTCACTGAAGCCATTAAATTTGTCAATGTTCTATATCTACGTTCGCAGCCCCATTTCCAAACCTCTTAGTCCCCCCCATTTAAGCTTTCCAAGGCCTTGGCTGTATCCAAAATACTCTGGGGGAAGCCGATCCACTCCCTCCCCGTGGCCTCCACCGCTTTCTGCCCCGAAATGCGCGACGTGCCCGGAAAGTGCGAGATCTCAACAATTCTGCCATTCGCATCCTTCTTGAACACATAACCCGTCTCGGGGTCACCGACCGGGATATTCTTGCGCTCGGGGTACTCCGCGCGCAAGACGTCGGCGATGCCTTGGTTGGGGCCGATGCCGCTACTAGCGATGTACTTTTCGCCGTCTGCGACGGCGTGGTTCTCATAGGCCCAGAGGTGGACTCGGGAAACGTCGCGGACGTCGACGGTGGCGCCGGATCCGTATCTTGTTGGGAGAATGCCGGTGAGGCCGGCGAAAATGGAGTAGAGTGGCTTGAGGGTCTCGTTGAGCTTGGATGGCGACGAGGGGACCAAGACGGGGGGCCCTATGACAATGGAGGGATGGATTGTGACCACGGAAAAGGGTGGCTGCGGCAATAATGTTAGTGGTGAACACCTGGAGCGGTTCATAAAATATAGGGGGACCCACCTTCTGAGTCTCTCTGAGCCCCCGAACGGCACGCAGAGCTTCCGCCTTGGACGCTGCGTACATTATGCCACCTCGCTGTGCTTCTGATATTTCGTCTGCATCTACATTCTTGGCTGCCTCAATAGCCCAGGTGTTCTCGTCGGCCTCCGTGGTGACATATCCCTCTGGAGCTCCCCGGTTCCATAGTGCCGCAACGGATGATGTGATGACTACGGCCTCAAGCTGTGAGCCAGCCTGTTCCAACGCAGAAGTGAGGAGGGTATTCGTGCCACCAATAGCTGGGACCACAACCGTATCCCACGTATTAAGGGCAAAGTTTACGGGTGAGGCAACGTGGAAGATACCATGAACGCCTGTGACTCCGTCAGTTTATTTCACGTGATAAGATTTAAAAGATTGGATGCTCCCACAAACCCTTGACTGCTGCATCGAATGCCTTTGGAGCCGTTATATCGGGGACTTCAAATATTTCGACGCGGTCAGCATATGGAGCGAATGGCCCTGCGAGAAGGGCATGAGTGCTCGCAACGGAGCGCGAGGTTCCACGAATCGAATAGCCTCGGCTCAGCGCGTCGAGGCCAATTTTCGAGCCAATGTAGCCATTAATCCCCGTAATTAGGACGACCTTGCCGTTGCTTGCTGGAATAGACATTGTAATCTTGATACCTGGGTTAACATATGAGATACTCTTCGTACGTGGTGTTTAAGTTCCAATGGAGGGGTAATGTTGCCAAGGGGTGGGGGCCACTTATTATTTATTTCCATGATTGTGATTATTAATTATTTTATATTCAACACAAAGTAAACCGAATTTACCAGCGTTTGTAATCAGGGCCGTTTGTAATCAAACTAGATGTATTTTGATAGAATGGGGCAAATGACGTTTCCTGGCGTCCGTCCGCCGGTGTTTCCCCGAGCGCTGTCGTTGCAAGTGGAAGACAAGCGCCCGCCGTTGGATCCTAACCGCCGGCCGGCTGTCGACCGCTCTATCCCAACCGCTCGAGAGCCTTGTAGTTTCAAAATGTTGGTGTTGGACTCCTGGAAAGGGTGAAGGTCTCGCTGTGTGTTTTGACTGCGCCACTAATTACACCAACACTGTCATGGCTATCCTGTTGTATTTTATGCTCCGGCCCTCTTAACGGGCCGTAACAGGCTTCAGGTTTCATCCAGACTTCATATTTTAAGCCGAGTATCCAACGAGGAAGGTATGTTTGTTTGGATGCCAAGTTGAAACATTTCCTTCTCTGGTCTAGTTACCGCTCTCGACTTATTTTTTGTTGGATCCTATTCCGTAGGCTTTCTGATCATATATTCCACGTAAATAATCCTACAAAATAATTCCTGTATCACGCTCGTCCCCATCTCAATTATCATACAGTTTTATATATCAATTTCTACGCCACCTATCACCTGTCCACAAAGCCCCTGCTCCCTCTCAGAGTTCATAATAACTGAAACAAAACAAGAGCAGTAAGGATTTTATATTTCAATATTCATATTAGAGAAACCTAACGAGAAGCTAGGACGAAAATCGCACTATGGCAGCTACGGACAAAGATAGTGTTAGTCTTACTATCATCGTTTTCACTGGCCAGCCTGCCGACTATATGAAATTTTGACACGTGGGGATAGAGTGTTACTTTGTCAGACAGGCCTATCGCACATTCTTCCACTCAAAGGGGGGAGAAACGACGAGATATACAGTTGAGGAGAGGCCACATTACGATGGCGCAACAAGCCTTCGGTTTGCGAAATCGGTTATAGTAGGGCAGCTCCAGACACAAATGGCCAGAGCAGAGGTCCAGACACTCATGTTCGGCATACACCCTGACAACTTGGGTGGGGAACGATGTCAGGCTTGGGTTGGGAGAGTTTTAACAACACTTGCAGACCGGGGCCTTCTCCCAGCGAGTGATATAGATACAGCCATAGATGGAATGGTCAGTGCGATATTTGAGGCTAGAGATGAGGATCAGGCGGAGTAATTGTATTTTCAAACGAGGATTTCTATTATTTGCTGTACCGACAGATTAAATTATCTAACACTTGATTCATTCCATCAATTTGTCTAAAACTACCTATATCAAGGACGAAGCCAATGTGAGAGGCCCTGGTAATTTACAAGATCTACCGGATACGGCTGCGAAAATATGTCCGATTCGTAGTCGTACCAGTCGTTATGTTGACAAGGTCGCTGGAAGAATTTAACGTATTCCCAATACTCAGGAAACCACCCAGCAACTTCCCAGTCTATAAGCCCGGTAATCTTATTATTCTTTACGATTATGTTTCGCGGTGACAAATCGCCATGCGTGAAGACCACTCGATGGTTGCAGAGGAGCCGCGCCTTTAGCCCTTCACGTATTGCCTTTGGGGTAGATTTCGGGATGTCCATAACAAAATCATTAAAGCTCTGCTCGTCTGGAAATGGCCCGCCGGTGAAGATGTTGTAGGCTAATTACTAATCGTCAGTAGTGCAAAGCGTGGTGAGCAGAACGATTCTGGAAATTAATCTAAAACAAACCAACGAGGAGAAGAAAGCGAGTGGTGTTAAATGGCGGTAAAACAACTTACATCGCATATCTCGTACCATACCGCCACCGCAGGAGCGGAAGGTATTATCATCTGATGGATGGGAGCGCATCTTGTCAATAATAACGCGTAGTTGGAGCGCAATATCCTGCTTTTGATCAGAGGTCATAGTCGGCCAAACTGTTTCCAAAGTCTCCCCTGGGATATAGCTCATGTGGATGCTAGCTCCTTTAGTTGGTAACAGGTGAGCCTCGTAAACTTCAGGCACAGGGAGCTGAAGCTCCTTTGCAACGCGAAGGGCGTGAATTTCATCAATTTCAATGTTTTCCCCAGACTTTATGACTGTATTATCATCTGCAAGACTTTATTAGTCCGATTTCAAGGCATGGGGCGTAGGTGAGAAAATAGCAAAATATATAGTCTCTCGAAGTCAAATGCATACCACAGAGCTCAACTATGCGCCCGCGCATTTGGTGAATAATAGTGGAGTCTATAGCATCAATTGTCAGTGCACAATATAATCAAGAACAGGCCGGGATATATACCGGGTTTCTGAGGCTGCGCCATATACTCTGGAGGATATTTTCCCCCATTCTTCAAAAGCGCTGCAAGTGGTGGACTATTACGGGGGACGCGTTTGGAAGCCGCTGGTGGAGGAACGGGAGGATCCCCGGAAGTGGGAGGAGGAGAGGTTCCCATTTGGGGCAAAATCGTAGTGCAGTCGATGGTTTGAACAGAGATAAATAACAGGCTGATACTTAGAGATATTAAATGCAGATTTAATGGAAGTCTTGAGTTTCCTGAACCTCTGCGACGAAGGACCGCCAGTTTAAACGCCCAGATATTCCAACATGTTGGAAGTACTCACGTGAGAATCAGATAACGGCACGTGACATCATGATTCTACTGGTGACGGCGGGGGCGGGGTCAGAATTGAGCATCAGTGCGCTAATCTAAATCAAATTTAGCTTGCAACAGACAGGCACACACACCGCCCTGGGGATTGGCTAGCCCCATCCGATAATGCGCGACATGCGCCGATAAGGAAAATATCCAACGGCACTGCACTGAAGCTAGAGTCATAGACTTCGAAGCCCAACCACGCTGTAGCCGACTCTCAATCTTACAAGCTGCGAACATTGCGGCATACCGCCGATTAATTCTAGCTCGAGATTTTTCTTCTCTCCGACTTTACGATGCTGTCAACTCCTTCGGTGGGCGTGCTTGGTGGGGGGCAACTGGGACGGATGATGATGGAAGCTGCAAACCGATTGAACATCCAACTCAACGTGCTCGATGCGCCCAATTCCCCAGCGAAACAGATCAGCGCTCACGATGGCCATGCCAACGGATCATTCACTGACCCACCATCGATGCGGAGGCTTGCAGAGACTTGCGACATCCTGACGACGGAGATTGAGCATGTCGATACGTACGCCCTCGAGGAAGTCTCGTCAAAGGTCAAGGTTGAGCCGAGTTGGCAGACGATTCGTACGATCCAGGACAAGTTCAATCAAAAGAAGCATTTATCGAAGTTTGACATCCCAATGGCCGACTACCGTGAGCTGAGCAACAACACCGCTGAAGAGTTGGCCGCGATCGGAGAGGAACTTGGCTTCCCCATGATGCTCAAGTCGAAAACGCAAGCATACGACGGCAGAGGTAAGAGAGGCATATATAAACTGGCACCAGTAGCTGACTTGAAATCTCATTACAGGAAACTTCTCAGTAAAAACCAAAGCAGACATCCCCGCAGCCCTCAAAGCTCTCGAGAACCGCCCACTATACGCCGAGAAATGGGCAAACTTCACAATGGAAGTAGCCGTCATCGTCGTCAAAACCAAGGATGGCGTTCTCTCTTACCCAACTGTCGAGACAGTCCAGGAGGACTCCATCTGCAAGCTCGTTTACGCCCCCGCCCGCAAAATCTCGGACGAAATCAACGAGCAAGCCCAAGCCCTCGCGAGAAAGACCGTCGCCGCCTTTGACGGCCTCGGCGTCTTCGGCGTCGAAATGTTCCTCCTCCCCGATAACTCGCTCCTCCTCTGCGAGCTAGCATGCCGCATCCACAACTCAGGCCACTACACCATCGAAGCCTGTTCCATCTCGCAATTCGAAGCCCACCTCCGCGCCATCCTCGACCTCCCCATCCCAGCACAGAGCCTCGAGATCCGCGATCCAGCAATCATGTTGAACATCCTCGGCGGGTCGACGCCAGAGGCCCATCTCCAGGTCGCCGAGCGCGCCCTCTCAATCCCGAACGCGAGCGTACACCTCTACGGCAAAGGCGCAGGGCGTCCAGGCCGAAAGATGGGTCATGTCACCGTGACGGCCCGCACGATGGCCGAGGCAGAGCGCACCATCGCGCCACTACTCGAGTTCGTCGGCGGCACTGCCCCGGAATCCAACATCCTTTACACGCAGCCACTTCCCCGCCTCAACGTCCGTCCTACAGTGGGCGTAATAATGGGTTCTGACAGCGACCTCAAGACGCTGATTCCCGGTCTCAGATTGCTGCGCGACTACTTCGGCATCGCGCCGGAGGTGGAAATCACCTCCGCTCACAGGACGCCGGAGTACATGGCTACGTACAGCTCGACGGCCGCAGGACGGGGTATCAAGGTTATCATTGCCGCAGCAGGAGGTGCGGCGCATTTGCCTGGGATGGCTGCGGCGTACACGGCATTGCCAGTTATTGGGGTGCCTATGAAGGGGAGTGCGTTGGATGGGGTGGATAGCTTGTACAGCATTGTGCAGATGCCGCGAGGTTCGTATTTGACCTGATGAGGAGTGAGGGAGTTTGCTAACGGTGAATAATAGGCGTCCCGGTTGCGACGGTGGGGATTAATAATAGTATTAATGCGGCGTTGTTGGCAGCGAGGATTTTGGGCGCGTTTGATGCTGGTGTGCAGGCGAAGGTGGAGTCGTATGCGAAGGCGGCGAAGGAGGAGAATCTTGACCTCAAGGGTGTGAAGATGAAGGAGCTGGGGTGGGATGCGTATCATCAGCAGATGTAGAAGAAATGATTGCAAAGATAGAAGGGAATAATACTTCCAATTGGTTCATTCTCGTGTTTTCTGACATTTTGCTGCCGCGCACAATAGCGGGTATTTACTGATGTGAGGTAGAATTCGACCCTCGAGGTAGAAAGAGTATACTTGGTCATTTGGAATACCAATCCCATGATACACGGTGGTGCTTTACGGATGGATTTTCGTATCCACAATAAGAGCATCAAAATTTACCTCACTACACCACTCTCATTTATTACACACTTTCAGAAGCCACGATGTGATAAAATTCTTTGCTGAAATATTTGGCAACTTCCCACTCTGCAACTGATCGAAGCAACGCACCCACTCAAAGATCCATCCATCCCCTGTCCCATTTTCGATAAGTCATATGGTGAGCAACAAGGCAAATATAAAGAAACCCCTGCTAATAAGAATTATAAAGCGACCTGTCATTGCTTCCCACCTTTCTCAAAATTTAAAAGTATAAGCCTAACTGTCCGTCCCTTCCCCATTGCAAACCCGCGCAAAGCTGAAAATATGGCCGTAATCGCGCCTGTAATATATGCTAATGTATAATCAGGATCAATTCAGTCTGCATTATAGCGCCGGAAATTGAATTGTAGTCTTTGGTAGTAGTTCCCAGAACTCTCCGTGAAAGTGTAATAAGCTGAAAGATGCGCCGAGTGCATATCGATATCCGCAAACTTGAGCAAATTGGATATAAAATATTGGATTAATAAATAGTTCCTGCGTCAAGGGATTCCAAAAGGCGAATATCGTGGAGACACTTCGTAAAAATGCTTAGGGAGGACTGGGCATTGGCACGTTGACTTCCTCCGCGCTCTCCTTTCGGCGCATCGGATCGCTAACCACGCCATGGGCGAGGGATCCATTTTCGAATTGACCCATAATGTCCCGCATCTGGCAACGCTCATCGTCGTCGCCCTGAGAAGCTCCGGCCTTGAATATTGCCGCGGCATCGTTGAGCGAGCGCATCAACGCATTCAGCCTCGCCGCCTTCTTAGATTTCTCCATTTCTTCTGGCGTGAAGATAGCGGTTTCGTCTCCATTATATTTATACTGCTCATGGCCTTCAGGTAGTGCGCCCTTGACCCTAGCATCTTCTCTCTCGGCATCGTTCTCCAGCATATCGGGTCGGATATAACGGCAGGTTAACGCAAATCGAAGAGTCCCATGTGGTACAACCTCATGCTCATAGTACTGCTGAACTCCAGACCCGTGCATTATAACCATGTCGCCATGCTCAAGAGTGACACGGATAATAGGAGCTTTGGTACCCTTGGCATTCCTAGAAGTAATCCCCACCGCTGCTTTCGCCTTGGGGCGAATAGACATGGTAGCTGAGGCACCAAGCGAGAGCGTGGCAACTGTTGGGCCTAGCGTTGACTCGCCATCGTCGTGGTATCCGATGCTGCAGTCTTCAAAATACCCAATTGAAAGAAGTTCATTGAATGGATGAAAGGGCTCCCCAACATCCGTGAGAGTTTGTTCGCCAGCCCACGTCAGTCTTTTCAATGCCTTGATAACTACCGTTGGGGCTTCACTGAACCCTCTGGACGACTGTGAGACGACAAATTTATATGGTGCGCCCCAGTTGGTTGCAAAGTGGTTGGTGATAACCTCCCCGCTGGAATTCGATTGGCGAACAGGCCGCCTCCGGAGGTCAAAGTCTCTCTCTTGCATCAATTGGAAGAGGTCATCGGGGCCGTCAGGTTGGCGATTGACAGCACTCGTTGATTTGAAGAGCCGGAGAACGCCTACAACATTCCCTTCTGGACCTGGTACTGCATACTCAAAGACGTCATATGCGCCGAGTCTCTTTGCCTCCATTTTGATTCCAAATTCGCGTTCGTAGTTCTGAAGCCGGCGATGCCGCGCACTCTCCGGCATCGTGTCCTTTACACCTATAGCTCTGAAAGGGAATGAGTGGGTAAAGATGCAACCCTCTGTCTCGCAAACCCACTTTGACCAATCTTTCCGACGACTACAGCCTTTGCATAGCGGGCATACAATGCCTCGCTTAAAGGAGGATTCAGTCCCGGAGCTACCAGCAATGATCATATCGGCTTCGGTCACGAGAGGAGGCGCCAATGGCCCTGGTGTCATTCCAGAAAAAGCCGTGCGCTCCTTAAGAAACGTCTCTGTATAAAAGACTTTTTCGACATCAACAGCAGAATCAAAAACAAAGAACTTGTCACAGGATGCCTTCAGGCAAGTCCATCCCTGCACAAAGATTACCTTGCTAGATTCATGGCAATGGCCGCATTTCTCTGACGCTGTTTTGATGGCATTCAGGTCACGATATGGACTCGGGGGAGCAGAACCAGCCTTTGCCCACCAAGATTTCTCGTCGAGGCGAATTTTCTCCATTCGCACACACCAAGTCTTGAATCCTTCTATCTTCTCCATCCACACGTCAGTGACATGGAACCAATCGAGGACATTGTAGTAGTGTGGAAGCTTCGAAGGGCTTTTGCTGTTTCCCTGGCCTAAATAATGGTCAGCCAATCTTTGAATCAGAAACTACTAGGGGGTGGGACTTGCCAGCAATGATGGCGATGGGACTCTTCAGATCCCTAGCCCGTTCAAACCCAAGGCCGTAGGCGTTTTTTTCCTGGTTTGTTGATTGGATCATCCTGCCAGTCGCCTCATCTAGCGTACGCCCTCCACCACTATATGAATCAGTTTCCCCGTATTAAATATATGCTGCAATAGTCAACTTACCATCGAGTGATAACAACCTCTTCATCAAAAATATCGCGTTCTCTAATTTCCTTGTCAATCAAAATTGCACGAACGAGGCCATCGTGTAGATATCCTCCAGACATATATGCTCTGTAATACGGCAAAGTTTCGCAGAGTTGTTGCCGCTTTGATGCCCACACGGGAGGCTGGCCATATGGGGTAGGCAGGTTTTCTTGGTTTGATTGATGGTAAGGGGTGTATGCGCGAGACGCTCCAGGCTCCTTTTTAGAACGAACACGGGCTTGTCTACGATTGGCGGGATCTTCCAGGTCGGTCTCTTCGCTGCTTGAATATCCCGATGCAAGTAATCTGTGTTGTTTTTTGGCCGACGGATTACCAGTAGCTCCAGAAGAACCTGCGTACTTGCGCTTCCGTTTATCAACGCTGCTTGCAGGAAGAGCCTGTTCTGTTAAATTCCATGTTGCATCGGCGTTCTGACAAGTGTGGGGGGCCTTCATATGCCCTGAGACTTCACTAGAACGGCTCGGCCCATTGCTCAATCTTTTGTCGCTGGTTGTAGCAACTGCACGTCGGCCCCGACTTTTCGCAGTTTCCTTACCTGTGTCTGCCCGCTTCCGTTTCTTCGGGCGAGTCGTAGGAGGTGCCTGTTTCGTTGCATTCCAGGTTCCATCGCCATTCTGGGAAACTATTGGCGCATTTGAATGTAGTGGGGTTATAGCCCCATCAGCTCGCGGATTGTTGTTGCACGCCGTTATTTTCATTAAGGTTCTCACATTGCAATGTTTGCCCTTCTTGACACACGGAATGCAGGGGAATGCTCTATCGCAATTAATGCATCCATCATCCCGGCAGCTATGCAACGTCAGCTAACAGGTATAATAGAGGCGTGAGTGACATATACCTATCACACTTATCTGGAGCCATCCATATTCCGTCGACAAATCGGGCGACTTCAGGGTTCCATCTTTTTGCAATACGACCGTTATTCTGTGCCGTGATAGCGAGTGCAAGCAGCTCAGGACCCACGGGAGGGTTAGTCCTGGCATCTGCATCCTTTACGGTAACATCGGTGGCGAAGTAGCGGTCATTTTTTCTCACTATCTGTGAGACGACCTAAAATATGAAGATTAGTATATGCCACAAAAGTAAACAAGGTAGCATATATAGCATGTTAAGTGAGTATGGCGCCAGTGGATAGGGGGTGTGTAAAAATGCTAACCTCGGTCGAAGAAGGTTCGACGATATCATCCTCGGCGTCTTCTTCGGGAGAAGACGGAGATACGATAGAAGAAGCTTGGGGTGAATCAGACGACGAGCCTGAAGGAGGTGCGAAGTCACTCTGCTCTTCGCCATCATCTGTAGAGGCAACCTCACTGAATCCAGAGTCATGCGGCGAAAGCTTTGGCTCGGCAGATTTGGCGCTCTTGGGAAGGAGTCTCTTTGGCGGACCCGGGGTACGAGGTGCTGATGGAGCAGCCTTCCTTTTCGAAGGAGTCCGAATGTTGGATGGAATTGCAGGAGCCTTTGTAGCTGTGCGTTTCGGGTTAGTATTCCACTCCTTTTGTAATCTCAATGCAAATATCTCGTCGCTCTCGAAGAAAGACATCATTGACGGCTACTGTAGCAGCATAGAATCAAGAGATGAGGAAATAGAGATCATAGAAGATGACGGACAAGGGGAATGGACAGAGGTCAGATATTGGAGGCCTCGGGAAGGTCAGGGTTCAAGGAAATTTGTCAAATGCGTCAACTCCAGTACGATTTGAAATTGGTTACGGCCTCCAATGCAACGTACCACCATATGGGAAAATAAAAGAGATTAAAAGATGAGAAGACGAGAGCGCATTTTTACATGTATATAGAGGTATATGTATGAACCACACTCTATAAAAGTTGAGGGAAGACGGGGAGAGAGGGCAGAATGGGTTCACACTGGTGAGAAAGCAGAAAGAGAAGAGAAAACGGGGGGAAGATATGAGGGAAGAGGAGAAGAAAGAGAAGAAGGACAAGAGAGAGAAGGCAACAAAATAGTGGTGGGAAGGTGGGATACGCGAGCAATGGACGACAAGGTGGGGGGGTGCCATGCTCTGTGTGTGAGGCTCTGGGATTAAGGTAGGTGCGAGGTACACCGCATCCCGCTTCGGCTGTCCGCCTGGGATTTTGCCGGTTTATCAACCCGTTAGGGGCTAGCGTGGGAATGGTCCGTGCCACCCCGGCTAAACTATGCGCTTCGAGCTGCTTACTTGAACGGGATAGGCCGGTCGATAGACTAGTCCCAAAGAGGATAACCGGGTTCTTGAGGCATATATATAGGCATATATGAGACTTTTGCCCATGTGGCTCGAGAATAGAACGATGCACTTGCTTCATTCTCATCCTGATACCACGAAATAAAAGCAGAGCCCTGTGCGAAGTAGATAGAAGCCTGCACATACACCAACTTGATGTAAAAGAAAGGAAACGGCAGGAGAAAAGACCGACTTGATGCAAAAACATGAACTGGCGGATACAAGGGGAAGCCAACGTACCACTTGTTTTCCCAGTCTTCTTCGTAGAGACAACCATTTTCAATCCAGTCCTGGTACCTGGTCTTTGCATCAGGTCCGCAGTAGCAGCAACTTGGTCCTCGTAAGTAGCCGGTGCCTTGAGGGTGGACCTGTTTCGAAGGCCCTGTGTCCCATGTCAGCCAGCTCCTGATCTTCCCGTGGTCAGATTAATACTTACCACCCCCGACTCCGATATGGCAAATCCGGAGCCTTTTTCTGGCTGGTAATCATCTCTCTCATCCTCTTCGTCGACTTTTTTCCTCCTCCCAGATGCCCGAGTGGCCCCCTTTGGTGCGGGTACTTTTTTCGCCGCCGCTTTCGCCTTTTGTATTACGTCCAAGTCCTTCGGGGCTTGTACACGAGGCTTCTTTGGAATTTGCTTCTTCTGTTTTTCCAAGGCGTTTGAGGTTGGTTTTTTCTGGCGTGCCGGGCGAGACTTGGCAGGTGGGATACTTAGATCGCGCCCGACAGCTGGCTCTGGTGCCGGTGAATTCAAATTGTACTCTTCTTCAAATCCAGCGAACTCTTCGGAGTCGAGATCCGAGAGTCCCGAACTACTCTCATCATCCAGCTCAACAGCGCTGCTTGGCTGAGTACTGGCATCCGCCATACCTTTGGCGTTTGTCATCGACGGAGGATGGGCTCGTTGGTCTTGTTGGTAAGCCGTAGACGTGCTGACTTGGAAAGATGAAATGGACTTAGAGTCAGGCAAACGGGGTGTGTTATTTGATGAATCGAGTGAAGTGCTGCCGAAAGCAGGCGTTGATGAAAGAAGTATGGAAGATTCGTGTGGTTGGAGTAAACCAGACTTGTCTTGCAAAGTATTTGTAGATTTCTGAAAGGAAGGTCGAAGCTGGGGCGGAGTTGTTTGTTGAAAGGGAGATCTAAGCTTCTGCTGTGGAGCTTGATCTAAAAGAGGTGAAGTGTATTGTGAATCATCGAGACTGGTTCTTTGGCCGTGGAAGCCGGTAGAGGATGAAGTCGGTCTCGGCCTTTGTGATATAGAAGTTGCTGAATTGTTCGGGTCAAGTTTTTGATAGAAGGACTTCGTTGCTAAGCTCGCAAACATGCCAGAATTCGTTGCCGAAGTACTCGACGCACCGTTTGCTATGACGAAGGACACAGAGCCGTCTTGGGGCTGAGCAAGGAGGGTATCGGAGGCGTTAATAAGGGCCCCAGTTACGTCTCCCACTGAAGACTGGCAGGGAGAAGCCTTACTTGGCCGGAGAGTTGAAACTCCAGTGGATTTAACGCCTGCTTGACCGACGCCGAGACATGAAGTTTTGGCAAAGTTAACGCCATCCAGGGACCTTTCAAGTTCGTTGACTTCAGAGGCTTCAAAAACAAGTGCCTTGGCTGGACTCGCCGATTGACTGGATCTGCTCATCGTTTTGGCCCGCTTCGGTGTTCTCTCAACCACAATCACCGATTCGGTCTCATCTCTGGTAGTCGGCTGCTCGCCGACAGAAACTCCCTCCATAATTGGCATGTCCGAATAGAAATCAGAACCTTTCTTTCCCATGGAATGTGCATTGCTTGAGGGCTCCGCTGTGGTACTTTCAATGCCAGCTTGGGAGCCATTCTTTCCCTTCCCAAGCTGCCCATGGAGTCTCTGCTCACGCTCTGTGTGATTGGACTCGCTCTTTTGAATCGGGACGTTGCTTGAGACCCCGCCCGCTGGCCTTGCCGTCCTCACGGAGCTTCCTGTCCTCGCGGAGCTTCTTGTCCTCGCGGAGCTTCTTGTCCTCGAGGAGTCGGTGATGATATTGCCTGCGGAGATACTAGACAATTTCTCTGCTGGATCTTCCACTGGCCCGGCTATAATGCACCATGTCCCCGGCGCCATTTTTGGTAATGAAGCACTCTCCCAGCCCAAACCTGGGGAGCTGATGTGGGTATGCTCTTCAACATACGATCAGTAGGAAACATCCTAGGCTAGAAGAGGATAACAAACCTGACAAAGCAGAGGCCTTATATTTGACACTGGGCCAACAACCTAACAATATTCAAACCTACTATAACATTGATTTCTCTCACTAAGAGGACAGAAAGACGTCTGAAGGCCTGTATTTGGAGATCTGGAGTCTGGCTATACGGCCTTTGTAGTTGACAGGTATCCAGGGACCGCCCTGAGTCATGCCCCAGGTGGCACCACTACTGTGAAATGGAGATTTGGCATATAACACAAGGGAAGATGAGGGGATACACAGGGAAGACAAAGATGGAAGGAACAAAGCCGGGACGGGGAAGGAGAACTGATAAGTATTATCTGAAGGGAAAGTCTCTCGCTGATCTTGGATACTATACTACACAATGGACATTCAGCCTCAATGATGGCGTGGTTCGATTCTCAGTCGAGTATCGTAAGTTGTAAACTGGTACACTGGTAACTGGCAAGTGGAATCCGGGATCAGGATCGGATCGGATAAAAGCTTGGACCGAAGTCAGAGGTACAGGTACGCTAGAGACAGGTACGTACTCACAGCTTCGGAGTTAACTACGGTGGCCCGTGCGTTCTCCACACCTCGGAGTATCCTACGGCAGATGGACCAGGAACAATCCTCGTCTTACGTTCCCCCATTGTATGTATCACTTGTGGCCCAAATTATATTGTGTACATAGATATATAAATGCATATATATCACCTGCAGCAGAGTATGTTTCTACAAATAATGTCTTGACGATATGCTGGGTTGTTCACGTTCCACTCAGCACCTCGGCATGGATTACTCCAGATTTCTTAATCAACGGGTTGCGGCAACCTGAATCGGGTAGCTGAGAATCCTGTGGGGATCCTCTGGGGATCCCTTGGTTGGGGATTCCCCGAAGAACCCCGCATTCCCCCATCACCTCCAGAGTATATATAGTCTGTTCTGCTATGGCTTCTTGATATTTCAGCTTCATTCTCGTCCTCTTCTACGGTATCTGTCTATCTATCTGTTTCAGCGATTTCTAGTTGTCCCCTTGGTGTTTTAAATACCTCCATACACATCAAAAGACCACCAGCGAGCTCGTCGCGTGCCCGTTGCTGCGCACCGCTGTGTTTCTGCCTTGCGCCATTGCCATTCATAGAACACACTTGTTATATATCTTTATCTACCGCCCAAGATGGTCTTCACACCGCCGGCAAGCTCCCCGGCAATGACTGGTATGGCCCTCGGCAACTTATTTGCGCCACGTGGTTCGTTCCATAGCTAATCCACGACAGACATTCCTGACACCGTTTCGCTGCCGGATTTCCTACTAGACAACAAGTACCGGTCAGTGCCGCATGAACAGGCAAAGAATCCATTCACGTGCGGCTTGTCAGGGAAGACATATACGTCGTTGGAGTGGAAAGACAGGGCCGGCTGGCTTGCCAGAGCACTCCACCAAGAGCTGGGATTCCAGGTGAACCAGGGCACGGAATGGGAGAAAGTTATTGGCATCTATACTTTAAATACTGTGCGCTATACACCAACCCTGCCTGGCCTTGCTCGCGACGTAGCCCCTAAAAGTCTCCGGGGGTGATAACTGACCTATGATGCTCTCTAGATCGATACTTTGGCTGTATCATTCGCGGTTCATTACCTCAACGGAGTCGCCTCACCTGCCAATGCAGCATACTCAGCATCTGAGCTTGCGTACCAGTTGAAATCCGCAGGCGCGAAAGCTATTTTTGTGAGCTACCCCATGCCTCACCCAATTGGATACTGAGGCTAACCCAAGACCCAGACCTGCATCCCTCTCCTCGAAAATGCTCTCCAGGCAGCAAAAACTGTTGGAATCCCAGAAAAGCATGTCTACATACTGGAAATGCCAGATTCGTTCACAGGTGGCAAGAAGGTACCATTTAAGACTGTAGGGGAGCTCATCGAGCAGGGCAAGCGGTTGCCAGCTATTGAACCCTTGAAATGGACCGAGGGCCAAGGCGAGAAGCAAACTGCATTCCTGTGCTTTTCGAGTGGAACCTCGGGATTACCAGTAAGTCGGCATCATCTATTTTGCAGCACCAATGTCTAACCAAGCCACAGAAAGGCGTCATGATCTCCCATCGGAACTGCATCACGAATATTATCCAGATAACACTGCACGAGCAATCCGGTCGCGCTGGAAAGGGACCTAACGGCGGATCACGCCAGGACGTCGCTCTGGGACTTCTCCCATTCTCCCACATTTACGGCCTCGTGATCATCTGCCTGACCGGTGCCTTCCGCGGCGACGAGACCATCGTGCTCCCCAAGTTTGAGCTGGCGACCTTCCTACAAGCCATCCAAGAGTAAGCCAAACCCCATCCACCCCGCAACCGAACATAAACAGCTGACCAGACTTAGATACAAGATCAACGTCCTCTTCATCGTCCCCCCCATCGTCATCGGCCTGATCAACGCCCACCAGACCGCTTCCCGTTACGACCTCACCTCCGTGCAGTCGATCTTCACCGGCGCCGCCCCCCTCGGGGAGTCCACCGCCCGCGACCTCGCGAAGCTGCACCCGACCTGGCTTATCCGCCAAGGCTACGGCATGACCGAGACGTGCACGGGCGTGTGCCTCACGACGGAAGAGGACGTCTGGTTCGGTTCCTCGGGCCATCTTCTCCCTGGCTTCACGATCAAGATTGTGCGGCCCGACGGCTCCGAGGTCACAGCGCACAACGAGGAGGGAGAGCTGCTCGTGCAGTCCCACTCCGTCGTGCTGGGGTATCTCAACAACCCGGCCGCGAACGCGGAGACTTTCCTCCCTGACACGGATGGGAAGGGGCGCTGGATTCGCACGGGGGATGTGGCGATTGTGTCTGTCGCGCCGAGTGGGAACGAGCATATTACTATCACGGAGCGGATCAAGGAGCTCATTAAGGTCAATGTAAGCCCCCTTTACCTGCTGACGTAATCCCTTTCCCTGTCTAACGTGACCAGGGCCACCAAGTTGCTCCCGCTGAGCTGGAAGCGCTACTCCTTTCACATCCGTCTGTTGCGGATGCGGCTGTGATTCCTGTGCCGTCTGATCGGGCAGGCGAGGTTCCACGCGCGTATGTGGTTAAGTCGACGAGCGTGTCGATTGAGGAGAATGATAGGATTGTTAAGCGTGATATTGCAAAGTATGTGGAGGCGAATAAGAGTCGGTATAAGTGGTTGGCCGGGGGGGTTGAGTTTATAGATGTGATTCCCAAGAGTCCGAGTGGGAAGATTTTGAGGAGGTTGTTGAGGGATAAGGAGAAGGAGGATAGGAGGAAGGCGGGAGTGAAATTGTAGGGGGGCGTGATCGATATATTGAAACGATATAAGAGAAAGAATTTATAAATGAATATCCTATTTGATGCGTTACTTACTAACTTTGAGACAGCCAGACAACTATAAGAATGAGCAGTGTACATATCCTTACTGAGCTTGGCATCTGCTATACGCAGTTAACTGGTATCTACGAAACGGCGAAGTACTTCTTAAACCCCCTTAAGGATACCACGCCACGGACAAGGTGCCGATGTGCCCATCAGTGTCAATGCTATCTGCAGTGACAGGATGCCGACGTTGACAGGAGTCGTAGTTCGCATCCGAGTTTACAAACTGCTCCATGGAAGAGTTGTAGGAGGTAATACTCTCACAGTTTATTATCATACTGATGAAGCTCCTAGGGTGTTGTTTGTAAATGTCAGTGTGTACTCTTCGAATTACGACATGCCGACTAGCATACAGAGCTACTTTCTATCTACGGTACTTCCGTGAAGTCCATCTAAGGAGAGAAGTGGTTCTAAAGGCCCGTGTTCCTACACACACAGAGTGGACTTTTGCCAGCTCTCGAACCACATGAATTTGTATGCATTGCCAACCTCCATTCCTGGGATGAGATTCGACTTCGTTGCCTCTCTAATAGTGGGATAGCTCAGCAGTGTTCTCGTCGAACTAGTCATCAGACTGAAGGGTTTCCTATTCCATCTATCCATTCTCCAATATAAAAAAAACTTATAACTCCACCAATGCCCCATCGGTCCTTACTACCGCCCCTCCTCAAAAACCAACGCAACCCCATCATCCCCCGCCGTCACCACGCGCCCCCCACTCCCCACAAACCCGAGCACCCCGCCCGCCTGGCCACTCCACTCCCCAACCAGCCCACTCTGGCCCACACCCGCACCCCCCGTATCCCACCTCCTCACCACCCCATCCATGCCACCACT
>LMYD01000634.1:0-63707 GCA_001630595.1 Pseudogymnoascus sp. BL308
TCCCAAGCTTCTCCCTCCAGCCATGGAGAAACAATAAAACCCTCGTCGCGTCTCCCGCTTCGTCTTCTCTTCCTCTCTCCAACCCTTTCGGCCTGTTCCCAGTTGCGTGTGTCCCCGCGCATCAACCCTCCAGGTATTCAAGATGGGTATGCTTCACTCTACCCATTCGCAATACCCGGCCATGATGCCAAGAGGATAGAACCAATGCTAACTGGAACCGCAATGCAGCAAGCAGGGAAATCGACCAGTCCATTGACGTCGCCGACGAGAAGGGAATTAACGGCCCCACCTCGGTTGACCGCCATGCCATCACCAATGTCTCCGAGGAGAAGCTCGCCATTGACGACGACTACGAGGACAAGCCCACCGATGAGGATAAGGCGACTCTGCGCCGTGTCCCCGGCGCCCTCCCCGCCGTCGCCTACATGATCTGCGCCGTCGAGTTTTGCGAGCGTGCCTCCTACTACGGTGTCGTGGGTCTCATCAACAACTTCGTCAACCGCCCGCTGCCCAAGGGCGGCAATGGCTGGGGCGCTCCCCCGCGGGGCACCCAGCAGACCGCTGGCGCGCTCGGCATGGGTACCGTCAGGGCCAATGCCGTCAACCAGTCGTTCAACATGTTGATCTACGCTCTGCCTCTCATCTTCGGTTACCTCGCTGATGCCCGCACTGGTCGCTTCAAGCTCATTTGCTGGGGTGTCGTCGTCTTTGGTATCTCTCACGTGCTCATGGTTGGTGCTTCGGCGAAGCCGCTCTTGGAGAGCGGAAACGCAAAGGCGCCTTACTTTATCTCGGTCTACATTCTAGCTATCGGTGGTGGTGAGTAAACGCGATTTCCGGGGGGGTTTCCAGAGGACTTTAAGCTGACATTTTTTTCCTAGCCATGTTCAAGCCAAATGTGTCTCCCCTGCTCCTCGATCAAATGCCAGACACCGTTCCCAAGGTCAAGACCTTGAAGTCGGGCGAGAGAGTCATTGTCGACCCAGAGTCCACGACTGAGAGGGTCATGCTCTGGTTTTACCTCCTCATCAACATTGGTGGATTCGTGCAGGTCGCTACTACCTACGCTGAGAAGTACGTTGGCTTCTGGCTGGGCTTCCTCCTCCCGCTCATCCTCTACCTTCCTCTTCCCCTCCTCCTCTGGTACCTCAGCAAGCGCCTCGTTCTCCACCCACCGGCAGGAAGCGATCTGCCCAACGTCTTCCGCGTTCTGGGAATCTGCTTCTCGCAGGGTGGATGGAAGAGAATCGGCCGCCACGGCTTCTGGGAGCACGCCAAGCCATCCGTCATTGCTGCGTCGGGCAAGAACATTCCAGTGCAGTGGAACGACCAATTCGTCGAGGATGTCCGCCGCGCCTTCCAGGCCACCGGTATCTTCTGCTTCTTCCCCATCCAATACCTCAACGACAACGGTATCGGTTCCGCAGCCAGTTTCCTGTCCACCATGTTGGTCACCAACGGTGTCCCCAACGACGTCATCAACAACTTCAACTCTCTCTCTATCATCTGCTGCGCTCCTCTTCTCAACTACGGCCTCTACCCCTTCCTGCGCAAGCGCAACATCCACTTCGGCCCCATTGCCCGCATGACCACCGGTCTCGCCATGTCCTCCATAGGCGGTATCGGCTACACCGTGATCAACTACTACGCCTACAAGCTCGGCCCGTGCGGCAAGTTCGGCTCCGACAACTGCGTTGACGCCAAGGGCGTCTCCCAGGTCGCCCCCATCAGCATCTGGTACATGGCCATCCCCTTCGCCATCGGCGGCATCTCCGAGCTCTTCGTCAACGTCCCCGCCTACGGCATCGCCTACTCGCGCGCCCCAAAGAACATGAGGGGTCTCGTCTCGGCCATCAACCTGTTCAACACCGCCGTCGCCTACGCCATCGGCCTCGCCTGCTCCTCCGTCATCCGCGACCCCTACCTGACCTGGGACTTTGGCGGACCCGCCATCGTCGGCTGCGTCCTCACCGTCGTCTTCTGGTTCACCTTCAAGCACATGAACACCGAGGAGTACACCCTCTCCCAGAACGGCGACTACCACCTCACCCTCGAAGGCACCGCAAACGTCGTCGAGGAGAACTCCCAGAACAAGAGCATCAACCAGCCCCCCGCCATCGCAAAGAACGAGGAGTTCGGCATGACGCCGAAACAGTAGATGGTGGTTCTGTTAGACGGTTGTTCTATAACGAGAAAGTAGATGGGGGTTTTGGATATTTCTTTTTTTGGATTTAGCTTTTCGCCCGTCCCACACAGGCTCACTGGGTGAGGAGTTGGGGATTGGGCTGTATGATAATATATAACTTACAGATAGCTGGAAAGCAAATCTATGTGGGAATCTTACTAAGAGATATAATTGTTTATTTTGTCTGCTTTGGTTGTGAATAGTGCTGTGTCGTGTGTGTGATGTAATCTCATATAAACTCCGATCGTACCTGTCCCGAGTCCAAAAATAGTACTATCCATAGATGAGGGTTACTGGTAATACAACGCAAGCCATTGTAACATGTCTCTCCAGTACTGTTCGGTACTATTCCCAACTAACCGTCCTGTAAGGCATAACATCACACCCCTAGTCCTTTGACCGCCTCCATCCCATCATCCCATCCACCACTGCCGTCTACCCTCCACCACGCACCGCCCCAACCCCGCTTAGTCATCAACCGTCCCACCCGTTTACCCATCGGACCGAACACGGCACCCATCGGCCTCCAACCGGCCCGCTCTCACAGTCCCCAATCCAGCACCGACCAACACCACATCTTCAATCCCTTCCATACTCCCCATCTACTCAATATAATTACCCTTGCAATACCTTTCTACTAGCTATGGATGAAGAACCCTCGGCACCGTCGCGCCAAGATTTAACCCCGACACCAGCCACTACCGCGGCGCCACCCGCTGCTGCAGCCGCATCCCCCACTACGGCGGCGAAGAGGAAGAGGATCGCGTGTACGCTGTGTCGCGAGTCTAAGGTCCGGTGTTTTGGGCCGTCGGATAGATGTGCGCGCTGCGAGAGGCTGGGGGTGGGGTGTCGGACTGATAAGGCGTTTCGGAGGTCGAATAAACGGAGGTGAGTTTGGTTTCTTATACTTGCGGGGCGTGCAGATGGCGGGGTGCGGATGGCTAATTGGTGGATAGTAAGGTTGAGGCGCTGGAGAGGCAGGTTGAGCGGTTATTAGAGGCTGCAGAGCATGGTGGAAGAGGTGGTTCTGTGTCTGAATCCCCGGCGCGAGCCCCGACACGCCATAGTGTTGGTAGGCGGGATGGTGAGCCTGTGACGCCAAGGACGGTGGGGGATGAGTCTGCAGGTGCGGTATTTCTGAATCGGGAGAGTGAGGCGCATGGGGAGAGAAGTGTGGACGTACCGCGAACGGTTGAGCGTCCTGTGACGCCGGAGAGGGCGGAGGGTGTTACGCCCGGTCCGGAGGGTACGACGGCGAGAGCTATTGAAGGGGTGGAGGTTACCCCGACTCAGATTGATTCGTTATTCCGACTGTGAGTATACCTAGTGCTGGAATTTGTATAGCCAGATTTTCTAACGTTCCAGGTATTTTGCGCGTTTCCACCCGTTTCTGCCCCTCCTAGACTCAGTGCGGTCCCCAGATCAGTATTACGAGATCTCGCCCCTGCTGTTTTGGGCCATCATAACCATTGGGGCCCGTCGACACCGCGATTACCCCCGTCTCCTCGAGACCCTCGCCGGCCCCGTCTCGAATCTCCTCTGGAAAACGGTGCAGGTATCGGCCGCAGAGCTGATGAACCTCTGGCCCGTCCAAGCGTTTATTATTTTGTGCACCTGGCCGCTGCCGTCGAATCGCGTATGGACCGATCCATCGTTTCTGCTCAGCAACATCGCTGTTACCTCCGCTATCCAGATTGGGCTCCATAGACCGGAGCACCCAAAGGAGTTTTTGGCGAGGCCAAGTAGGCAGTATGTTGATTTTGTGGTTAATGAGAATGAGACCAGTGAGCGGATGAGGACTTGGGCGGCTTGTAATGTTGTTAGCCATTGGTGAGATTATACCTGCTCCTTTTTTTGTCTGGGGTTTTTTTCTAACGGGTAGCAGTATTACGTCTGATTATGGTCATGGATCGGCTGGTCCTTGTTTTGATTGGGCGATCGATCAGGCGTGTGATAATGGCCTGGGGACCTTCAGCTTGCCGGACGAAATCCGGCATTGTCTTATTATTCAGCGGTTCTGCTATCGGGTGACCAAGGCCATGATGACGGGCGCGAACAGCACTGGTCTACCCCTGGAGCACGATAGGTATCTCCAACTGATGCTCCTAGAAGAGGAATTAAATGTAATTGAACAGCAGCTTGGAAGTCAGCTGTCTGGTGAGTCTACTCATTCATCGTATGGAGCACAGCTAACAACACCAACCAGAGATCAACCTCCTCCGCCACTGCGAGGCAAGACTCTACCTAAACCTCTACCACTTCCTCGACTCCACCCTCGCCGAACCCCGCCGCAACGGCATCCTCAAAGCCTACAGCGCCGCCTCCGCCCTAATCACCCGCATAATGGCCAGCTTCCCCGACAGCAGCGGCTGGTACGACCGTCTCCTCTACGCGCCCCTACACATCTTCCGCATCCTCTGTACCACCTGCATCGTGCTCATAACGACCCTCAATTCCACATACTCGGAGTACCTCGACAGCGCGAACGGGAGGCTGCTCTTCAACAGCTCCGTGTTTGCTATGCGCCGAATGTCGATTAAGGAAGGTGATGGCCCGGAGAGGGGCGCGTGTTGTATGGCGGAGATGTGGAATTCGTGTGAGGCGTCGTTTAGGCGCGCGCCGATGGAGCCGAGGATTAGGATTAAGGCGAGGATGGCGGCGAGTTTGACGTATGATACGTTTTTGAGGAGGCATATATTTACGACGCATAAGGGGACGAATGCTGCGGCTGATAGGGGTATGTTGAATGCTATATCGTGGGGGGGTAACTTGTGCTGATGTGAATGTGTAGGATTACCGACGCCGGCGAGCGGAGATGGGGGGGCGAGTAATGAGGGCGATGCGGGGTTGATGGAGGATTGTATTATGGATTATTGGCAGGATTATCCGAATCCTAGCTATATCTGGGATGATGATTTCTCCGCTAACTTGGCTGATTTGATGGCCTAGAGCTAGTATGCTTTATGGGACGTTCCCTGAACGGAGCGGCGATGGATAGACAAAACCGATCAGTCCTGGTCCAAACCGGTAATATGGCGCAAAATCCGTGGTCTAAACACCCAGCATACTCCGTCTATCATGGAATCTCACTCTCTTCATCATAGCCAGAAGTCTGTCTACGGAGCTTCTAGCATATACATGTGGAAAGAACGATTACCAAGCAAGCCCAGTCGCAGCTTCCGCGGAAACTTCAAGTCTTTCATATATGGAAAGAACGATTACCAAGCAAGCTCAGCCGCAGCTTCCTTATAGATTTATATCCCTGTATGTGGAAAGAACGATTACCAAGCACGGTCTCAGTCGCAGCTTCCCTAGAGAATAGTTTTCGATTCATTAAATTCGGAACCCGATTGCTTTAGGTGGCATGATGCTAATAATACACGGTACTAAGCCCATAGTATCTCTAATTCTCAGAAGAACACCCCAACCGGAGTTGTTAATCAACACACTCACTCCTCCACCGCCTTTAGTCCCTTCACCCACTCATCCGCCGTCGTCACCTCTGCCTGCCTCGGAAAAACCCTCTCCACCAAAATCTTATGAACCTCCGTGTCCCCATCAAAGCAAAGATCACTCAACACCGTAACCCCATAATCCAAATCCGACGCCTGCCTCACAGTCGACAACACCACACCGCTCGTCGACAAGCCCGCCAGCACCAATTTCTCAACCCCCATACTCCTTAACACCAACTCGAGGTCACTGCCCGCGAAGGCAGAGACCCGGCGTTTCGTGACTATGACGTCCCCTTCGATAGGAGCGATGGAGGGGTGGACCTCGGTGGCGTCGGAGCCTTCGACGAAGCCGCCGTATGGCTTTACGCGCTCGAACATCTTGTTGCGGGGGGAGATGTCGGGGTGGTTGGTCCGGAAGCCCAGTTTGACGTAGATGACTGGGACGGAAGCGCTGCGGGCTGCGGCGATGGCAGTGGCGTAGCGGGGGAGATGGGTAGCGATGTCGGGGAGGCGTTCTAGGATACCGTTTTGGAGGTCTAGGATTAGGAGGGCNCTGCTTTGGACATTGTGTTTGCGAGGTGGATGCGAGGCTAAGGGCTTTTGATATGTGAGAAATGTAGTTGGAATGTATAATATTGGCAACGATAAATTCTGTCACTTTACTGTAAAAAATCATTCACTTTGAATCTCGCAACGAGGAGGGTACGTATTATATATTATATTATACATGCGGAGGATCGGCGTGAATTCTTCACCAAAGGCTGGAATGGAGGAGATAAATAAAATCCGAGATTCAAACCAAAGGCTGGAAAGGGGGAGATAAATAAAATCCGAGATCCAACTTCCAATGTGGGATGCCGCCCGGGCCGCAGAACACCGACGAAGCGCTTTCGCGCCGATAAACCACGTAAGAACCGCAAGTCTCTGAAGGCGCAATACAATAAAAGGAATACATACCGCCCTAAAAGCCAAAATGGCTGGATTTCAATTTATCTTGGGCTATTTGTTCGCCTATAGCAAAATAAGACATGAGCAATGACTCAAAGTTGCCAGATCAATCAGGTCTGCCTCCAACGAACCCAAATGGCCCAGTTGTCGCAAAAGAAGTCGAGAATGACAATGTTGCCATAGATGACCAACCTTTTTCAATATTTTCAGAGTTCGAGAAGCGATTATATGCATGGTCTGCTTCTCTAGCTGCTTTTTCTGGCCCAGTCTCCTCGACTATTTACTACCCAGCCTTAAACCTCCTGGCAGCGGACCTCCACACCACAGCCACCAAGATAAATCTGACAATTACTACATACCTAGTGCGATCCCCCACTCAATTATTTGAAGACGAATCTAACCATGCCATATAGATTTTCCAAGGTATTGCACCAACAATTGTTGGCGGTATTTCCGACAAGTACGGTCGTCGGCCTGCATTACTGGTCTGCTTCGTTGTCTACATTGCCGCCAACACAGGTCTCGCATTGCAGCACAGTTTCGCTGCCTTGCTTGTTCTTCGCTGCATCCAGAGTAGCGGCTGCAGCGGCACAATTTCCATTTCCAATGGAGTAGTCTCGGACGTGGCCACGAGGGCTGAACGTGGCAGTTACGTGAGTCTGGCGGCGATGGGCCAGTCGCTCGGCCCCGCTCTTGGACCCATCATCGGCGGTCTCTTGACACATTTTCTGGGCTGGCGATCTATCTTCTGGTTCCTAGACATCTATGCGGGTGTTATGCTCCTCTCTATTCTCCTCTTCATGCCCGAAACCTGCCGCAACATCGTCGGAAACGGCTCCGTCCGCCCACAAAGATGGAACGTCTCCCTCGTGACCTACCTAACCCAACGAAAGCTCCGCAAAAACAACGTCCCTGTGGCACACGATACTATCCAAAACAAGAAGAGACCAAGCCTCCTCGCTTCCCTCTCTATTCTCGTCGAAAAGGAAGCCGCTCTCCTCATGGTCTTCTGCGCCATCTACTTCTCCGGCTTCAGCATGATAACCGCCAGTCTTCCCTCCCAGCTAAGCTCCACCTATAATTTTAATTCCATCCAAGTCGGCCTTTGCTATATCCCCATCGGCACCGCAGCCATCTTCGCCAAAACCGTCGTCGGCCGGCTCATCGACTGGAACTTCCGGCGCCACTGCCGCATCCAGGGTCTTGAGATCATCAAGTCCCGCCAGCAAGACATTGACGATTTCCCTGCCGAGCGCGCCCGGCTGGAGGTCGCGCTACCCCTGATTATCATCGCGTGCGTGGGAGTCATACCGTACGGTTGGGTGATGGGGCTAGCACATCCGCCGCTCGGAGCAGTCATCGTGCTCCTCTTCTTTGTCGCGTTCGCGGCATCGGGGCTGATGCAGACGATAACGGTGCTGCTGATCGACTGCCATCCTGGCAGCCCTGCGGCGGTGTCGGCGGCTAACAATGTGCTGCGGTGCCTACTCGCTGCTGGGGGTGTGGCGATTGCCGTGCCATTGTTTGATAAACTTGGGAGGGGTTGGACAGGTACATTACTGGCACTTGTATACGCGGTCTCCTGCCTTTTGTTGTGGGTCGTCGTGCTCAAGGGTCCAGGATGGAGGAATGAGAGAAAATTGAAGAGGGAGGCAATAGAAGAAAAGCGCGAGGAGGAGGAAGGCCGTCATAGAGTATGACAATATGTGGCGCCCCAAAATAGAAAAACTTGCATATAATAGACTAATATATAGTGAGAGCAACCAATGGTTTGACGGTGTCCAATTCCGGTTACTTTCTGCCTCTTTTTATACGGTATCGGCGCTTATCTCATTTTCAGCAAGCTATTCTAGGGGTTGTGTGTAAGGCTACTATAATGTTACAGTTAAGCTAGCCTAACTGTTAATTGCAAAACTTGTAGTTGGACCTCGCCTTCTTATCAGCGGGCAAGGTCACAGTTGGCCTAAACATGTAAGAGCCAAATACGCGGCCAAGTAGACAGGTGGCACTTAGCGAACGGTGACAACTTGTCACCGTCCTTGTAACAAACATCGAGGGACAATGTTCTCCCCCAGATCGCGCCAGCACCACATCATGTCCCCATTACCATCAACCCACAGACGGCAGGGCCTAATTTTCCCCAACCTCGTTTCCTTTCTGATCTGCCTTCTCGCCGTTTCACCTTGCATTCAACTAGCCTTTCTCGCCGTTTCATCTTACATTCAACAAGCCGAGAGCCATAAGACCTCTTTGCACATACAGAAAGAAAGAACCGCTGCGGGTGTAGTTGCCTTTGGCTTTGATCTTGGTCAGTCATATGGGTGCGTATGCGATCTCGTTGTAAACACTTATCACACACACATACACCCCCTTTTCTTTTTCTCTACTCTACAGTATGCGTCAAGGACGTCCCACTAACGCAAAGTACGCCGGCATTAGCACGTCCGCCGCCCGATTTGAGAATGGCACAACCATCCCCCTAGCTAAGGTCCGCGGGAGTGCCGCGTACACGGCTCTCATGGAACAACTCATCCGCCGTAGGCCGATAACACACTGGCTCTCGACAGGCCGCTGGTTGAGCCCATTACGGGCCCTTAAACGAAGCCTCGGCCTTATCCCCTCTCACGAGAGCACCGTTCTGGCAGAGATGATTACCGCGCTCAAGGCGGCCTCGGAAGCAGCTTTGCAAACCAAAATCGAGGCAGTGGTGGTGACTGCACCGTGGATGTTGGCCTGGGTCAGCCAGATACCAGACTTTCACCCTGATTTTGTCGTCAACGATGCCCTTTTACTTGCGGGCCTTGAGCCGTGGCCCACTGACTACTGGTTTAATGGAGAGCACTACCTTGGTGAGATCAATACAGTGTTAGCGAGCGAAGATAGATGGGAGTGTAAAATGCACTGGTGTGCAGGTCATGGGGAGGATGTGTCAGAAGAGGCGGATAAAGGGGGTTCTTTATTATTTGTTAGGTTGGTGACGGATACTTTGCTCTATTGGCCGGTGAATTGTCCTGGTGGCTGACACATTGCGAAGCTTCACCAACCATTCGTTGTATACATCTTTCCAACGCACCGGTTGCTATTTCTCTAACCCATGGGACAATCACCTCGCATTGATAGACCCTCGCTATGGCCTCGACAGGGAGAGTCAGGCATCGTCCCCAGCGCCTTTTTGGGATGAGTTTAAAGCGAATCTCCTCTCTCTTGTTAAACAACACGCGAAGCGAGATAAGAAATACAACTGCCTTACGCTGTTCATGGTAATGGTGGCGGGAGAGGCAGCTGATACCTCTGAGTTTCTGGATATCATGCATGATGTCGTCCGAGTCATACCAGGGCTTTGTGCAAGCAAGTCTAAAACTCCGGAATGGGCAGAAAATGGCAAGACAGGTAAGGTAGAGTTTCTGATACCACATGACCTGACGTATGGGGCCGCCAAAGGAGCTGCGATCTGGTTACGGAGAAGGATGGACTGGACGTATTGTGCGGAGGAAGGCATCCTTGATCAGTATGATATGATGAGAGACATGCATGCTGTAGAGTTATAATATTGTTTGTGGATGCTTAGCTTTGTATTATTTCTGCAATTCTTTTCCTCTAAGTAGCACGAGGCTGTTGCTTTTGCAGTTCTTGCCCCTTGTCGTCTCGCACTTCTGCGTGTTATATGTACATCATTGTTCTAGTCACCCTTATCTACAACAAGCCAAGTTGACTAATGTACTAAGGGGCTTAATCTTGAGTGCGAACGTCTCTGATAACAAAACGAGACAGACCACAAGAGTCGAAGGAAGAGATCCGCGCGCACGAGAAGTAAGAAGGGATATACCAGTTTATATATTGGGCGAAATCTCGTGGATACTACTATATGCTAGTGGATCGAATAGATGAAATTCTTGCCATAGCCTTGTCAAATTTCCGATAATTCAGGCCAATACGATAGTGAAAACGGCTTAATTTTAATATCTATCTATCTATCCGACTTGACAAACTGGTCTGACTTCGCAAAAACGTGCCATCGCTTAGGCTGACGCCAAGCAGTCGCTGAAAAACACTGGCAATTGCGGGAATTATGTCATGGTGCATGGTATCTGCTGCAACTAGTGCGCAGGGTGTATGGAGTGGGCGGTTGGGCTGCATTATAGCTTGGCCTTCTCAATGGTTTGCATTGCCCCGTCAAATTCGCTCCAGTGCTGCATGACAACCTTTGCGCCATTCTCCTTGAGAAGCGCAGTCATCTTCTCCCGCTCGTCCTCGTCGTAGCTTCCCACGTAGCCCACAACTGGGATTCCAGCGCGAACCGCGCTAAGCGTGCCGCTCTTGCTATCCTCAAAGGCCACGCACTCCTCTGGCTTCTTCCCCAGCTGTTGGGCAGCGAAGTTGTAAATCGCAGGGTCTGGCTTGGATGTCGGCGTGGGAAGGGAAGTCGCAGCGCTGTACACCCTGTCTCCAAAGTAGTTCTGCATGTTGGTTTTGATAAGACTGGCGGTCAGACGGCGCCCTGCCGATGACGAAACAACGGCCAGTAGGTATTTCCCGTCCATCACCTTGAGGGCCTCGTGCACACCCTCACACGGCTCTAGGCTCGCATTGAGTTTCGCGATCACAGCGTCTTCCTCGCTCGAGACGTAGCCCTCAAGCTCGTCGTCTGGGATGTGTAGGTTGTGCTTCTTGCAGAGGCTGAGCAGCATGCCACGGAAGTTCTGGCCGACGAATTCGGCTAAGAGCGATTCACCAGTATAGTTGGGGTGGAGGTTGTGCTTTTGGAGAATGTGGTTGGCGAGATCGGCGCAAGCGGCGAAGGCGAGTTTCTCGGACAGGACAAGGGTGTTGTCGCAATCGAGGAGGAGGGTAGTGATCTAACAAACAGTTAGAATTGTATGAAGGCGAGAGTTGGGGCGGGTGCTTGCTTACTTTGGCCATTGTGAGCGATTGGGAAGAGTAGTCTGTGTTGTTAACGAGGGTAACGGACAAGGAGAATGGGCAAGGAAGTAGGTAGCTGGGGAATAATAAATAATGAGATGTGAAGGAGTAAAACTCTGCCCGACCTCCCTTATATGTATGATGCTAGGGTGTCGTGTTTGTACTTGATGATGTTTCAAGGATAAGGAATGAAGCCGAAGCAAGTTGGAGGGGATTGAGGGGTAAAGCGGCCGGAGTATGGAACTGCGTCCCTCTATTCGTCGAGGTGACGTATAGCGGGGTGCAAGTCAAGGGGAATGGATTGGAAGGTGGGGCTAGTCTTGGCGGAAATTGAAGGAAACTGCCACTCCGGATGTGAGATAGGGTTGGTTGGTCCGCCCTCCCGATTCCCGCCGGGGAAGAGGAAGGAAGGGAGGAAGGAAGGAATAACGCCGACGAGAGGGATTTTATATTTGTTCCGGCCCTGGCCCAATTGTGAGCTGTGCCCGCTCATGAGCCGGTCAACCACGAGTTTGCGACTTGTGGTTGGACTGGCCGGTCCAAGGGTGAGCTAGAGGTAACTTTGCATAGTAATTTGTACGTAAAGATACCTACTTATTTTTATATAGTTAGTTTACACCATTACCCCTATACCCCTATTACCATTATTACTTCCACTACCAATATATATGTCCTACTGATAGATGGTACCGCTTTGAAGTATATAATGTACAGTATTATAAAAATGTTGGTTGATACTCTAGTCGTTATGTTATGTCAAATAATTAAGTAACTTTAGTGCTAAACACAAAGTTTAGAAAGTATCTTTAGAAGAAGTACCTTCTATATATAAATATACTGTAAAGTTACCTCGATCTCACCGTCGGGCCGGCCCATTCGCAAGTTGATACAATACCACGCCATAAGTATTCGTAAGGGTCAGTGCTCAAAGTGCAGTGAATTTGTATGAGAAAAAGCTCAGACCCGTACAAATACTTATGGCGTTGTATTGTAGGACTCTTGGTTCGGCGGGCCCGCCCATGAGCGGCACACGGTTGAGTTGCAATATAAGTGCTGGCCTTGAGCGCCACAATTTTTTTTTCTTAATGGAGTCAGATCAACCACGCTTCAGCTCCTGTATATGCATCACATGGACGCAGAGTGGTAGTACGGACACCTCAGGTGGAGGTGACGCAGAGTGCTAGCAAAACTTAAATCTGTGTTCCGAAAGTAAGCAATTATTGGCGACGATCTCATGAGATCGGCGAGACCACCAATCCATATAAAGGATCCTTCACCGGCTTCAAATCCACCAGAAGAAATGTGGATACAGCTGTGAACATGCATTAGTGGCTAAAAAGACTTTGATGTCTCAGTGACTCAAGGGTTTTAAGCTACGAATGCTGCTGCCTTCGAATCAATCCCTCCGTGTCCTCGAAGCTCACAACGAAACGAACGACACCCACCGGTCCCCATATTTTGCGATTAGTTCCTGGAGCTTAGCTACCTGTCCCCACCTTCGGCATCTACACATAGCACCGCTACCCCGCATTTTCGGTCGGTCTCCGTTATAGGGGTCACGGCGCGTGCCTGACTGCCGACTTGGCTAATTGCTTATAAAACCGCTGTCCCTACGCAGAAGGACCTTTACCAGAAGATCTTCGAATAATTGTCTCGGTAGGAATTATTTGTTGCCAACGATGGCTGCAGTTGGGAAGAATCTCGAAGCCGAGGATGGCCCTGTCGAGGAGAACGAGATTGTTTTATTAAAGCCGGAGATCCAGAAACAACTTGTGCGAAAAATAGATCTGAACCTAATGCCGCTAGTTTTGTCTCTCTGCAAGTTAAGTCGCTCATTTGATGATAACGTAGCTAATTGAGATTCAGATCTCCTCGCCTTCCTCGACCGGTCAAACATTGGCAATGCCCAAACAGCAGGCATGGGCAAATCCCTAGGTTTCAGTGACAGCGAATACCAATGGCTCCTAACAATTTTTTACATACCATATATCACTTTTGAGTGGCTAGCTTTGATGTGGAAGCTTGTCCCGCCACACATATGGGCTTTCGTAACCGTTCTTACATGGTAGGCTCCAATCCCGGTAGCATCTAATCTGGCGAACGCTTATTTAAATTTCAATAGGGGCCTTGCTTCTACCCTTCAGGCAGCGGCCTTTAACTGGTCTAGCATGATGGTCTGCAGGTTCTTTCTTGCGGTAGCAGAGGCCGCCTATGCGCCTGGTATCCCGTACCTGCTCTCATTTTACTACATGCGAAATGAGCTTGGCTTACGCTGCGGTATATACTTCGCTGCTGCCCCGATAGCAACCTGTTTTGCTGGAGCTCTTGCCTATGGAATCACGTCAGGTCATGCTGCACTCGAGAGTTGGAGGCTGCTATTCTTGGTGGAAGGACTGCCATCAATCGCGATGGCCTTTGTTGCTTTCTATTTCATGCCTGACTCCCCGGAAAAGGCTCGGTTCTTGAACGAAGAAGAAAAGGAGGCCGCTAAGGCGCGTGCAATTCGCCAGGTCGGTCAAGAGGGCGCTAGTCGAGTGGGCTCTATCAACTTCAAAGAGGTTGGATTAGCACTCATGGACGTTAGGAACTGGATCACTGCTGTAAGCTCGCCAGCATCTTGCCCGTCACTCTTCCATCCCGCGATGCTAATTTCTGGATAGCTCATGTACTTCTCATGCAATGTCAGCTTCTCTTCGCTCCCTGTCTTCCTCCCAACTATCCTTGAGGGAATGGGCTACGAGTCAATCCATGCGCAGGGACTCTCTGCCCCGCCATACTTCCTATCGTTCCTTGTGTGTATATTAAGCACGTGGTTTGCCGACAAAACTCAGCAGCGTGGCCTAATGATAATTGGACTCTCCTTGATTGGCGGAACAGGCTACATCATCCTCGCAACAGTGACTTCAACCGGGGTCCGATACTTCGCCATATATCTCGCCGCAGCAGGAATCTTCCCTGCAATAGCTAATATTTTGCCCTGGGTCTTGAACAATCAAGGCACTGACTCAAAACGAGGGGCTGGCATGGCGTTGCTAAATATTGTAGGGCAATGCGGCCCGTTGTTGGGCACTCGGGTTTATCCAAAATCCGAAGGTCCATATTATAAAAAAGGGATGATCATCTGTGCATCCTTCATGTTTTTTAACGCCTTTCTGGCTCTTGTGCTGAGAACGTTGCTGCAGAGACAGAATAAGAAGCTTGAGGAAGAAGAACGACAGGTAACCCAGGCGGCTGGAGGCGATGAGAGACCAGTGGCTCTTGCTGTCGAAAACGAGGGAACAATTGGATATAGATATATACTGTAGTGGTAATGAAGGAAGGGGTTCGTGGTGAAACGAGTATGGTGGGATTGAGAAGACCTATGAATCGTCACAGATAATACGGACCAATAACAGATAGAGAGAGAAAAATGCCTACCTTGGACCTGCAATGAACTCATGTGTCAAAGGCGAGTGGCAAATGAATAGGAAGCCCTTGCTCTTAATACCTCGCCATCGGTCCCAAAGTGTACTGGTCGAATCAATCGATCGATGCAGGAGGGCGGCGACGGCTACGTCGATGGCTATGCAGATCTCGTATTTTCCTGGTTTCATCGACGACTGTTGATGTGGCGAAAGGACGCGCATTCTTCAGCCCAAGCTGCCATGAGCTCGTGGTGCGCGGAAAAATTGGGTTGACTACATTCATGTTGCGCCACAGGGTTGGATCCGACTGCCTTCGTTATGAGATATAAATTGCTTTTATATGATCGCTATAGTGCGTGAGACACCCCAGTTGTGCTGAGAGACTGGAGGTGGTAGGCGCCCTACATACCCGTAGCGAATCATTCTTCTCGTAGTTTCTTTCCGTGTTGTAAGCCGGCGGTATCAATGCTCCGTCGGGCCGTGTCAGAAATTGAGGTATCAGTGAACCCTTTCATTGTCAGTCAACGAAGAATATGACATATCTTTGTTCCAGACGGGCATGAGGTGAGCTCGTATAGCTCTGAGGATCTCCAGTCATGCCAAGCTGGTAAGTCATCCCGATATCTAAGAGATCGTCATCAATGTCGAGATCGACGACTGTGTTTAATGTAGCTTGCTTTGGCTCAAAATACATGCCATGGGAATGGTCGGCACCTTAGCAGACACAATCATGTACAGGAAACACTGGCGCAATCTAGTGGGGTACGATTTTCCGTATTCTCGGAAGGAACGATCAGGCGCTGCAGATAATTTGAAGGAAGGTACGATTAGGCTTTATCTAGCTTGTTACAATTCCCGGATCCCGCCCACGGATTGCGGGGTGAGCTGGTTTAGCCTGTTGGCCAGGGCTGATGAATGAACTGGTACAGGGGTCGGCAGTAAGGGACTCAGAACAAGGGTCTTCCCCAGGAGTAATCTTGCCACGCTCCGTCAATGATTTTTGTGGCTCAATGCCTCGGATCTCGTTCGTGGGATAGTTGACAGCCCCTGCTGTGCTAGGATCTAATACGAGGACTCCAGATGTCACACGGGAAGAAGATATAAGGTGTCCTGGCTGCACTTTAACGTTTGGGTCTATTTTACTCCCTTTGGCTCAAAGAATAGCAATAACAGATCCTGTCAAAGTCGAACAAGCTCGAATAACTTCTCAAGACTTATAGTTGCAATTTCTTCTAAGATTCAATGGCTGTCTCACGTTTCGGTCTCACATCGGCTCTCTGCCTTGCCATATCGTAAGTCTCACTTCAAAGCGAAACTATGAAGCTCCTGACTAGATGCCACAGACTCTTCATCGCTCCAGTCATTGCCCAAGCCCCTACCCCGTGCGTCACAATCACCAGCATCGCAATCGCTCCCTGCGATACCCCACAAACGTGCAAACCAATCGCCTGTCCCGCAATCGCCACTCTGGTAACTCAGCCCTGCGGCTGTCCCATTCCTGCAGCAACCGAAACAGTACAGAAGCCATGTGGCTGTGGAGAATGTCCGCCAAACACCTTTGTGGTCCCGGCAACAACCTGCAGCGGCAAGCCCTGTGCGGTCGTCACGACTTCGGAATACCCAGCGTGCCCTCAGATCACTGGTTGCATAGGGCTCGACTGTATCACGATTAGTTCAATTGCCCTGGGCTGCGATTGCACGGGCATCAGCACTGTGACGGAATGCAATGGTAAATGTCGTACAGGGTGTGCGACTGATTACGTGGGCCTGCCGGTACCTTGCCCAGTTACTTCAATCCCTTCCTAGAAGTCGGCGGGTGGACGTGATAAGTGGAGTGATAGGGTGGTGAGAGTGGTATTGATGAGAATTCAAAACATTAAAACATAACTCTGAATATTGTTCCAAACTAAGCTTCAAAACCAGTAAACGGTCTTGGAATAGCCTTCGTGTAAAGCGAAATATGAAGAGTAGAGGTTGCACTGGAATGCTTGTAGTCCCCAATAAATACCGTGGTTGATAAGTGTTTAGTGTATTTATGAACTGTAACCTAGCCTAACACACACATTTGACTTCTTATTCCAGCCTTCTTAAGACTAAACAAATGAATGGATTTCACAAGACAGCACTGAGAAGTGTCAATACAGCAAAAACCATAGTAGCAAGAGCGACAGCATAGCTTCCCGCCGTGAAACCAATTTCAAAACTCCCGTTTATCGTTATGACAAGAGCAACAATACAGAGACTGAAAAAGACGCTGCCAGCGAACATACAAAGCATGTATCGGGGATGCCAGCCTTCGATGACCTTGAAGGCGTTGATAGTTTTGCCATAAGGATTTGCGGCATCAGCAAATCTATCGTATCGAAGCGATCTGACATAGTTATTTAACACGTTTTCCGAGATGTTGCATATAAACTTACTCGTAGGAGAAGACAAAATGGTTGGACTTAAGAAATTTCAACCCTTTGTCGTCAATTCCGTTCTGCCAGTAAAACTCGAGCATAGATGGTAGCCACTCCGCATTATTTTTTCTTTGTGACAATTCCATCAGATGTTCATCTATGCAATAATCACCCTGGTACTCATCGTATCCCATGTGACAATCACCAGGATGAATAAAGTCGCCCATAATATCCGGATGACAATCCCCAATGATGCCACCCGCCTTTTCTACTTCTCGTTGCATGTAGTCATTCAAATTCCTTGCCTTAGAATCATAATCAAAGTCAGTGATAACAACTTGTATTATATTCAATGCTTCGTCGAAGTTAATAAAGCGCATCTGCACATTAACAGTTAGCATCTTCTGTACTGTCTCTCATCCTCTTATAGAGACTCGATATGATAACCAACCTCAACCTCCTTAACTCCCACAGCCGAAAACATTGAATGCTGTTTCCACCATCCACTATATTTCCTCAGCTCGTCAATCCCGAACCTCTTGGATACGCTCGTAGAATGGACATCCTTCGCGATCCACTTCACGCCGCGCTGCATGCAGAACCAGATGGCCTTATCTTCGTGATCTATAACATGTCTTCTACAGTAGGCTTCGATAACAGAGGGTTTGCCTTCCAATTCCGGGTCTTTTATCATGCTATCCTGCTGAGCTGTTATCGAATGTTCCGAAACCTGAGGCATTGGCTGTGCATGGTTGTCTGCGATATCGCCACTAGGTTGTTCAATATCACGCTCCATACCCCGCGACGATAGTTGCAATGGAAATTGTAGAATATTAGAGATGATGATGGAGTGGGATGAAGCAATAGATAGTTAGATATGATTAATGTGCAGCCTGGAGTATGCCTCGTCTGTGCCTCACAAGGCTGTGGTAATCATGCATGCCACGTATCTCATCGAGATGCAGTTTAAGTTACGGCTAGCCGTTTAGATTTCTGTACAGAAAATAACAGCCTAAAGTATAAGCCAATAAGTGTTTGGCCAAGCGTAGCTACTTTCTTACTACTGCTCAAACGAGATAAAACGTACAAACACGGACTCCGCAATACCCTATTCATAAAAAGCGCGTAGTCCATACAGATTTACTCCGCCTGGTGAAGTAATTCCCTACCACGCCCCACAATCGTCGAATGTTTGATAATAGTCTCTTCCGACCCATTCACGACCAAGTCCGCGGTAAACGCACCCAACTCCTCGCCCTTAACCACCATACCCCCGAAAATAAACGACGCTATGCTATTCTGGAGCGAGTTCCCAATCAGTATCCCACTCGGGCGAATCACAAGCGCCTCCCACACCTCCTGATGCCGCTCCGCAAACTCGACAGTTTTGGACTCCGTGACACCCTTGGCTTTGCGCTGCTGCGGCAGGAAGAGCAGCGTGCGGGACTGGTCTTGCTCGACGAAATGGCCGGAGAGGAGAATAAACCTGAACTTGGACTTCTTCCCACTCTGTGGAGCGGGAAGATGCGCCGCAAAGGCATCTTGGAAGGCAAGGGGATAGCGCGTGTTGACGTCGTCGTTGAGGTCGTAGGTGCCGACGGCCCAAACCATTGCGTCAGCATCACGGATCTTCTCCCATTTTTCGTCGCCGAGTTGATCCCAGTCACCGAAGTCGGGGACGAGGATGTTTTCGACCTTGGAGGGGAGGTCGGGGAGGGGCTTTCGTGTCAAGGTGATAATCTTGGTGACTTCGCTGCGCTTGAGGAGGTGTGTCAGGATCTCGCCACCGATGCTGCCGCTGGCGCCCGCGATAAGGACTTTCATTGCAAGGTTTGCCGTAGGCGTATTATTCTCGGGGCTTCACAGATTCAATGTTGGGTCTCCGAATATTGTAGCTAGCATTGGGTATATAACCTCTAATTAAGTTCTTGATTCCCAAGGCTGATGCGAGCCACGCCTTCACTTTCCTTGGCGCCCCTTCGTCAATACTACGAAAGGATATGGGTAAGTAAGACATTTGTTGTGGGGAATTAGGCTCACTGTCTCGTTACGTAGCGGCGCTAGCCTAAGTGCTGTCGGCGCTGCGGTGCCTTGAACACTCCGAGCCGATTTCCAGTGTCTGGACAGGGTCGTAATTCGGCATATTATACTGAGTGAAACGATGATTTTTCGCGCGAAATTGTCTGAGACAAAGGGAATAACAGTGGAAGACACGCCCTGGAACACCTTTCCCCGCGTTAACCTACCTGGTCAATCCCCAAGGCTCTGAAAGAAAGCACAAAACTCCCGAGACCAGACTTTTTATCGATCTGGTTCCGTTCCGAGCGGCCCGAGTACCTACCACCGAGGATACGGCTCCTCCCAAAATATCCTTCATAGACACCCTGTGCGTCTTCCTCGTGGCCATGAGGCTGAACTGCAAGAAAGGTTAATCTAAGACACGTCCATGCTCGGGGATTTAATGATGGGAAAAGGAACGCACCATATGCCTCAATCGTGGGGCACGTCAAGCACAAGCGCCGTTAGAGATACTGCCGCTACCACTTGTGTGGGTTTTCCCAGCCACCTTCCAGCCACCCGCTGTGTCAAAACTGCACCAACAACCACCCTTCAGCCACTTTTTCAGGACATAAGTCCGGTGTGATAAAGGATAAAATGGCAAATTTGCACTATATTTCGATTTATCGAATAAATCCCACTTATCTACCCAATGAAAGAGTCTCTGCCCAGGCGCTCTCCTCGTTAACCGAAACGGGATGTGTGATTGGACAATCCCCGCGACAACGCTAATGACGTCACCCATCCCACTTTCCCAACCTCGTCTTGATATGGCGATGCGACGAGAATGCCGAATTTTCCCTGCTTACCCCGGCAGAACATGGCCCATCATGGCCCTTCTAGTCCTGTATTACCCCCCTTAGGCTAGAAAATGATAACTTTGCCATCCATCCTAGGCAAGGGCCCTCGGCGCAAGACCCCTCGACGCCCATACGTCATCCTGTAGTTTTGCTTGAATGTGAAAGATCCTCTTTAACCATCGGGGGTGGTTGGTGCACATATATAACCATGCGCTGCACTCTTGTGCATTCGTAGAATTTTAATCCTTTTAGCCCATGAATCGATTGACGGTGTCTCGGCGTTGATATTTGACTAAAAAAAGACCTACACCCGAATACATATATATCGAAAAAGCAACGGTTCTCACTGCACTGCGCAATCAAAATGGTATGTCGGCTCCAAATCTGCTCGCGCAGGTACCGCGCGGCGGTCCTAGATTCCGGGATCCCCGCAATGTCTTACCATTCATCAAACTAACAGACGGGCAGTATATCCCCATCGCCAACCTCGAGGTGCGACAAGCAAGTGCGGACACGGCAGCCGCGAGCCCTCAACCAAATTGCATGTCTGGTGGCTCAATCGCCGGCATCGTTATCGGCTGTATCGCAGGAACACTGCTCCTTGTCTGGCTTTGGACTTCGCTGCGGAGGAACACAACCGACGAGGGGTACAGGCATGGCGCTGTAGCAACGTCGTCGCGGCCATACGATGGAAGGAAAAGGCGCAGGAGGCACTCGAGCGCGGGAGGTCGGCCGGTGAGCCGGTCTTACAGCACCTATGAGACTACCGAGAGGCCGGCAAGAGTGGTTTACCGGAACTGAGGAGCTAGGGAGAGGAAAGAAATGGGGCGAACGGCGTTTTGGTTTGAATAGCGAGGTCTGAGATCACGAATAAGATGATGAAGGAACGACATGCACATATTTACACCTTTTGAGATCAAGTATTGTACTGGATAGCATTATAAACAGACATCAAGCGCGAGAGATAAATATATCACTGATTATTTCGCTACTTCCTGTTCAACTGCATAGTCCCGCCGTTACCGACTTATCTCATCTCCAAATTACCCCGCACTATCCCCCAATGAGACAAACATAACACACCACCACAACGTCACCACGAGCTGATTTAACTTGCCACCAAAACATCTCACTCTAGATTAGCCAACAAATACAACATCTATTCAAGCTTACAACCCTTCACGATCAGCCCGTCTATATGACCGTGAAGTCCATATTCTCCAAGCTTAAATCCTTCATCACTCACCCGCAGTACCTGCTCTATTCCACCATGGCCTGGCGATGTGGCGGCGAGACGAACGCGGAGCTTGTCGAGAACCTCTTCAGAAATAAGATTGTCCAGACAACCCGCGTAAAAGAGGCCATGCTCAAGGTAAACTCCACTCCACCTTCTGCCCCCCCGGCATTTGGGAAACAAGCTAACCCATCCACCCACCCAGGTCGACCGCGGGCAATACTGCCCCCGCCACACCTCTGCCTACGAAGACAGCCCACAGCCCATCGGCTGGCGCGCCACGATCTCCGCGCCACACATGCACGCCTCAGCGCTCGAGTCTCTCTTCCCCTCTACCTGCTCCGCCGTCACCGGCTACCCCGCCGATCGACCCATGCGCGTCCTCGACGTCGGCTCCGGGTCAGGGTATCTTACCCATGTGATGGCTGAGCTTGCTGGGGCGGACGGGAAGGTGGTAGGGATCGAGCATATCAAGGAACTTGCCGATTTGGGGAGGGAGAATATGGCGAAGAGTGCGGAAGGGGCCGCGATGTTGGAGAGTGGCAAAGTGAGGTTTGTGGTGGGGGACGGGAGGAAGGGGTGGGTGGAGCCGGGGATTGAGGGGAAGGATGTGGGGCAGGGGACGTGGGATGAGAAAGGGTGGGATGCTATTCATGTTGGGGCTGGGGCGGCGCATCTTCATGATGAGCTGGTTGCGCAGCTGAGAAGACCGGGAAGGTACGTTTGAGATGCGATCGATGGTGGAGGAGATGAAGTGCTAACGGATGAATAGAATGTTTATCCCCGTTGATGATGCTATGTCTGGGTTTGGGCAGCATATTTGGCTCGTGGACAAGGACACGGATGGCGTTGTAAAGAAGAAGCAGATGTATGGGGTTTCCTATGTGCCACTCACAGATCCGGGCTTGCTATAATATAATATAATCTGATATTTTGTAATTTGAAAATTAAAGCAGTTTTCCAGCATATTTATGGCTACTTCGTAAAGGATTTGTGACGTAGACTACAGTATTTAGAGATCAGTTCAATAATTGGTTCGGTTGTTACATTTATGGTATGATTTCTGTCGATAGGTCAGGCATTCTGTAACAAGGTTTACTTAAACTATAGAGTCGTTAGAAGGGGCGACAGCTGTATAGCGCGTACCAGTTAGTCACTTCCAGGTTATATCGTTTGTTTATATTATATATTGAAGACACACACAGACAAACTTCTGTTGGACATCGCATTGCATTGCTTGAACAATAAACTTATCCTTCCCCGTCACGCCACTCCAAACGCCAAAATGACGAACATGGCAGACTACGTCGCTACGGACACAGTTCGAGCAGAAGAGAAGATATCCCGGTACCGACCAGGTGGATTCCACCCTGTTGCTCTTGGAAATACCTTCAAACAAGGTCGCTATACTGTCGTCCATAAGCTTGGCTATGGGGGGTTTTCTACCGTATGGGTTGCGTATGATGATGTGTCAGTTCTATAGCCCTGCAAACCCCCTGGGGATGATGCTGACAGACGGCAGCCTTCATCAATGGGTGGCTCTCAAAATCATGACTGCTGAAATGACTGTGACATCGCGAGAAATCAGGTGGTATGATACACTGGGGGAATGCCGCCCAGGGAGTCTATCCTCTCACTACATCGCCCAATTACTGGATAAATTCACCACGGATGGGCCAAATGGCAGTCATTTGTGCCTGGTATTTGAGCTTTTGGGGCCCAATGTCAGATCAATTGTCAAGTCCGAGTACATGGATCGCACGAATATCGACCCGGAAACCATCCTGAGAATGACAGAACAGGTGCTAAAGGCGATTACTTTTGTCCACCAGAGTGGATTTGCACATGGAGGTATGGTAACTATCAACTGGTCTCCGGACCGGTTCGAGACCCCCTCCGTAGTTTGACTCAACACCTGACTTGCGATAGACATAAGCACCAAAAACATGGCATTCACTGCCAAAAATCTGGCAAAAGTGCCAAAGGAAAAGCTCTTTGAGGTCATTGGAACACCGTTCATCGAGAATGTGGAGCGTATTGACGGGCAGCCGCTCGCCGATGGTATACCTAGTTACCTCGTGAAAAGTGCAACCTGGAGTGGATGGGTTAACGAATATGACGAGGACTTTCGGCTTCTTGACTTTGGGGAGTCTTTTGTCCACGGAAGGGAGCCCGAGGTTATCACCCAGCCTGGAGGATTAATGCCGCCCGAGACCGTTCTCACGGAAGAATTTGACTACAGAGTAGACTTGTGGCGTGTTGGCATTGCAGTAAGACTTACTATTGCTATAATCCTCAGGGAATTATGCTCACACTATGGTGGTAGATCTACTCTTTTGTATTCGGAGGACTCCCATTCTATTGTATCGGGGACAAAGACAATCTTGTCATCCAGATGATCGAGTTCATCGGAGATCTTCCACAAGAGTGGAAGCCGAGCTTTGATAGCTTAAGGATTGACTTTAAAAGACAGCCGCTGCTAGGTCAGTACTTCTCAGCCCTTGCCCAATATATTAGATAATCCGTTCAAGCATCACTTTTATGGGGCGATGCGGACAGTATCTAACAGAAGTATAACAACAGAAGGCGATCTCCGTGTTGACCGAGGGCTCGAACACAAATTCAGACGCCAAATCCACGAAGAAATGCTGCAACCTCTGCTCCCTGTTATTCAGGGACTGATGAGGTTCAAGCCGAGCGAGCGAATTTCGGCGCAACAAGCCCTGGAGATTATTAGAACCGCGTAGGTAAATAATATGGTTGTTTTGGTAAGTAGAAAGAGGCGGATGGGGTAGCTTGATTCAGCGGAAGTTAGCATAGTCTCTTATTGTTATATCGAATCGAGGGGCCCATTATATCTTATCAAACTAGGATGGTAGCATAGTAGCGTATTCTAGTAACTTGGCTCTACCAACCTGGCTCTAATATTTAAGTTTGTCTACCTCAGGCATACCATTCACCCGCAGTTGAATCATATACAGCCAGCACCGCTCTTTCAAGACCTGCACCAATGTCTTTCCATCGCCGGCATCGGAATCTAGGGTAAACAAGCCATTTTCTAGGAGTGTCGGCAAGCAGGCATACGCGTACTCGTCATCTTCTAGTGCATACTGGAGAAGGGACCGTCCGTCCTGGTCCCTCGTGTGGATATCAGCACCCGCTTTGACCAACATCATTAATAAAACCATTTCTCCTCTTTCCACACAACATGATAGAGGTGTCCGTCCTTCTACCGTCCGGCAATTTATATCCACCCCTGATTCCAGTAGAACTTCTATGAAGTCGTCGTCTCGTTCATTTAGAACTGCGATATGGAGCGGCGTCTTTTTATCCTCAAACATTCCAAGTTCGGTATTGGGGCCGAGCTCGAGCATTACTTTCAGCGCTGGGATACACCATGAATCCGGGGCTGGTTTTCCATTCATCATCATAAGATGGAGAGGAGTGTATCCCAACCCGTCTTGTGCATTGATCTCAGCCCCGTTTTCAAATAGGAGTCGAATGGCAGCCACATGACCTTCCGCTGCTGCGAAGTGAAGCGGTGTCCTCTTCTCCCAATCCCGTGCGTTCACATTCACCCCTTTTTCAATTAGGAAGCGAACGATCTTCGTGCAACCCCCGGCCGCGGCCTGATGCAGCGCCGTCCTCTCCTCATAACCACTGGCCGCGTGTACGTTTGCGCCGTGCTTTACCATGAGGAACACCCCCAGGTTGTTTCGTAGCGCCGCGTGGTAATTCAGGAGGGTCTTTTCTTCTTCTTCGTATTCTTCTTGATCATATTCTTCCTGATTTTGGTCGAATTCACCTAGGCGGAGCTTATCTATATTGACGCCATACTTGACAAATTGACTGATCACGGCATCGCGGCTCCGTATCTCGTCTGTCACTGGGATCGGGAGACCCTCTGATGTGGTCAGATCAGAAGGGTTGTTATATTCTTTTAGGTCCTTCTCCATATAGGCAAAATACCCTAACGTGGAACCTGTTCTTTCTAGAGGAGTTAGCTGCGCTTTGAGACCCGTGCTTCCGTAATATTTGATGTTGCGTTGGTAAAGAAGTGGCATAACTAGGCTATGGACATGTCGATTTGTGCGGGCGAGGTGGGAGAGTGGTGTACTCTCCTTCAGACAGTCTGCGATGGAAACGATGAGTTCGTTAGGGAGATTAAGTAGGCTCATGGTGTTCACGATGTTTTTATGCGAAGCCGTGTTGCAGGGTTGGAGTTTGGATTCATATCCTCGTCACAGTCACTCAAGCCCATCGAAGCTCGTCGTTGTCAATGCAGCTCCAAAGCGCGGTGGGCCGTGCACTCGAGATCGCGATGGATTCTTTGTTCTAACTTCGAAGTGTTTTACTCTTTCTTTCGGCTATAATTTCGCTAGGCTATATCAAAGCACCCCAGAATCACCATGAGGCCATTCCTAGTAAATGATAATACGTCAAGGCGCTCAGTGGGAGTTATTCAGTCGTGAAGAAGTTGGGAAAAGAAACCGAAAGTACACCCGGCTGACGCCGGACTTTTACCGGGCCGTCGCCGACAGTTCACGAGCCTTCATCCAAGCCAAGCGAGCGTCACATCTGAGTGAATCTGCACGATTGACCTCGGCAAAAATGTTCCATATATGTAGGACATTCATATCACACGAGCTGATAATTTCTTTCCCTGCCATTCATAACATCTTCGCACTCTTCTACTACGTAGTAGCAACGCCACGCGCAAAATCCCTATTCTCACATTGGATGGGCGCTGCGAGCCGGGCGGAAGAGTGCCGAGGGGTCGTTGCTTGGTGCTGGGGGCGGGGTGGTTCCAGGGGTTGTGCTCACAAACCCCCAATCATGTTGGCGGAGACCTAAACATGCACCTACCTAGTAAGTAAACCTGGGGCGCTAACAGGACCATCAATCTATTTTGCCTGTGCCCGCCCCTCTCCGCTAACTGTAGCTCCCTGTGGACTCCGCCCAAAGCAGTGTCTCGGTGGTAAATCTATAGGTCATGGCTAGCTGATAACTGACGGTTAAGTTCAGTTGTTGTCATTCGGCAACGCCTACAGTCACCCGCCGCGTTTTTTCCTGCCGCACACCTCGTACGGAAGGCATGGAGCGGGAGAATAGACCCACTCGATTCAACCTTGAACGCAGCTCGGCATACTGCGTGGTAATCCCTGCGTTTACTCCAACGAGGAAGGTGCGGCGTACTCCGCCGCATCCTTAGATATTTCACGTGAACGATGTTGTTTACTGCACGGGGAACAGGCTCGCGATGTTATAGAAAGCCGAGGGATTCCCAAAGTCTCACTCTCATTGCCCATCTTTAAATTCTAGCGCGCTGCAAGAAACCATGAAGTTCTTCCAGGCTCTTGTCACTGGTGTTGTGGGGGCCCAGATAGCCTTAGCTGCCGTTTCGGAGAGTCCAGCGCTGGTCAAGGAAAGTGTCGCCTCGGATATCCTTGATGACATTGAAAATGCAGTGACTTGCGCCGCATGCGAGGTATGAGATCGAATATTGCGTCGCTGGTTTCTCAACGCACATTGCTAACGGCGCACCAGGCAATTTTACTCGCCCTGAAAGGTCTTGCACACCTGGGCAACGACGCTTTCGTAAACGTTGTTACAGACGTTTGCAAGCTTGCGAAGGCATGTAACTTCATTAACCAAAGAAATTTCCACTAACATGATCCAGGTTGAGGATGATGATGTCTGCGAGGGCCTCATTAGTGAAGAGGGACCAGTCATTGCACATGACTTGAGAGAAATTAGGATAGGATCGGCCACCTCCAAGACCCTTTGCGCCTCCCTCATCGGGCTTTGCCCATACCCGGAGGTAAAGCCATATGCTATACCTTTCCCAAAGGCAAAGCCAGCCACCAAGCGCCCAATTGCTAGCGGGCAGGCGCCGATTCAAGTTGTTCACATCAGTGATACTCACGTTGATCTTTCCTATGAGATTGGTGCCAATTACAACTGCACGAAGCCAATCTGCTGTCGCTCATATACGCCAGATGATGCGCCAGGGAACAACTCTTATCCTGCTGGCGAATTTGGAAATCCCCTCTGTGATCCGCCAGTCACCCTCCAGCAAAGCATGGTTCAGGCCATTAATACCATCGCACCTGATGCTGCATTTACAGTCTTCACTGGCGATGTCGTTGCACACGATATCTGGTCCGTGAACAAGGCTGACGTTCTTACTGACCTCAACTCAACCTACTCTATCCTCTCTGATCTCAATCTTGTTTACCCAGTCATGGGCAACCACGATGTTGTACCGGTCAACTGCATTCCTCCAACCACCATTTCTACCACCTTGGGTGTTCAATGGGCATATGATACTCTTGCAGGCTACTGGAATGAGTGGATTAGCACCTCGGGAGAAGTTAACACCGCTAACGAGTATGGCGCCTACTCTGTAAAATATCCAGGGGGGAAACTGCGCGTCATCTCGCTGAACTCCGTCTTCTACTATACCCTCAACTTCTGGCTGTATGAGGAGCCCATGCAGAATGACCCCAACGGTCAATTTACCTGGCTTGTCAATGAGCTCCAAAGCGCCGAGGATGCCGGGGACAACGTCTACATCATCTCCCACATTCCTCCTGGATCCTCCGATTTCTTCCACAGCTTCTCCAACACCTTCAACCAAATTGTCAACCGCTACGATGCCACCATCGCTGCCATGTTCTACGGGCACACCCATGTCGATGAGTTTGAGATTTCATACTCCGATTATGCCAACCGAAACGCCGACACTGCAGTTGCCATGTCGTACATCGCCCCTTCCATGACCCCGACGTCCGGCTCTCCTACATTCCGTGTTTACACCGTTGATCCAGTAACCTACGGTGTTCTTGACTTCATCGACTACACCACCGATATCACAGCCGACAAGCTCTCCTGGACCAAGTACTACTCCGCTAAGGAAGCTTATGGTCCCCTCCTCACCCCTCCCGTCACTGACGCCGCCGCCGAACTCACCCCTGCATTCTGGCACGACGTTACTTCCCTCTTCGAGACGAACGAGGCAGCCTTCAAAGACTTCTTTGCGCGCAAGAGCCGTGGATTCGCAGTTGAAGCTTGTGATGGTGACTGCAGAGCCGAGCAGATCTGCATGGCCCGGGCTGGAGAGTCTCAGTACAACTGCGACAAGCTTGATCCTGGATTCAACTTCTCTAAGCGTGAAGAGGAGAGCCATGCCCACCGTGACGAGTGCGAGGGGACGAGACTCAGAGAAGTCTTTGGTCAGATGGGTCGGGACCATGAGACGTTCATCCGATACATCAATTCCGAGGTTGAAACCTTGAAGAAGGCTACCTCTGCTTAACTGTCTTTCCCCGTTTTGGGTTGATTAATGTCCTGACCGTGGATACCTAGGGGTTTGCCATGTTCATGCCATATAAGGTGATGGTATTAGGTGAGAGATGAGATGAGAGACGAGATGATCTGTTTATAATACTTATAATAGATAGCATCGATAATAAAATATATACACGGTGACTAGTAATATTCCAGTGCCACAGAGACTCAATGCCAAAGATTTAAAGTACTGATTGTCAACAGACCTCCTTGTGATGTAATTAATTGATTTGTTCCAAATCAGCCTCACATGTTTGTGAATACGCCCTTTCAAAGAAGCTCCACAGATACAAAACTGTTCATCACCTCTACGAAATCTCCTCTCTAACCTTATCTAGTTTGCAGTTCGTTTTCACAACGCCACACATAAAAACAAGCGGGACCGCGCGTATTTGTGCGTGCACCGCTTAACCTAAGCGCGGCCAATGGGGAGCTGCAACCACCAGCACACAAAGGCAGGTATATATATTAGATCAAGCGAACAAGTATCAAGTCTTGCGTTGTAGCTGAGTGGTAGCAACTCTCAGTTGCGCGCTTGATAATATGGAAACGACCACAGATCGTTGTGATAGACGCCTGGCTAACCCCCGGTCCCCTATCAGAACGATATTGTGGGAGTTTGGTTACTGGTCACGTACTCCTACAGTTAGCTCCTGTAGAGAGTAGATGACCTGGTTCTTTTGTCTTTTTTTACTCCGGATTTCTTTTGGGGGGAGGTGGGCAAACAATTTTGGGGTTCGAATCCATGGTTTTGTTGTTTTAACAGACGTGGGTGTTTTAGCGACCCCTTTTTTGGGCTTGAACATGGCAACTGTTTAAATTGTGGATATCGTCTACTATGCATGTAACAAAGGTACCAAATAATTAAAAACATACTATGTCCAATATGTGCCTCTGAAGTTCTAGAACCCAGTTTGATGGATGCTATGTCCAGTTTGTTGAGCACTCTCTGGCGCTCCTTGCATCTGCCCATAGACCATGCCCATTATATCTCCGCCCTCCTGCTGCATTGTTTCCATGAATCCTTCCATCTCATCCAAGCTTGAGTATAGGCGGTTCAACACGTCCAAAAACCTTCTAGCTTTGTCGGAATGTGTATTTACAGTCTCCAGGATTCGTTTCGCTGCCTCAATATCGGCACCCCATGCCGCTGAATCTGGTGAAGTTGGCTCGGTTGTTATACAAAAAACTGGGATAAGGCTTGACTGAAAGAGGTAATATCTGATGCAGGTTAGCGTCCGATGTGTGATTAGAGAACCGGCAAACTTACATCGCATACCAGTCATGCATTGGACTGAAGATGTTGAGGGAAAAGTATTCTTCAGTGTACTTGACAGTGAGATGTGCATATTCGAGACAGAGTTCACGGCATCGTCTTGCAGCTTCCGTGTCCGCTTGCGGCGACAAGACGCCAACAGATTTTTCAGTCGCCCATCTGAGTAGCAGGGGGGTATGTAACATTATCCTGAAGCACGCTAATCTCCAAAGAAGCCGGCAACGTGCAGTTGTTATGTATTCTGGCTCGTTGGGATCGGTGTGGCCATATTTGAAGTATGCAGGAAGCGTTTTTTCCCATACGGTGATCTTTGAGTCCATTTCAAGGATTTCTTCGGCAGGCAAATCAAAGCTAGACATGCGACGGGTGTACATTGAATTGGTGAGTTGGTGAAATTGTATCTGCCAGATTAGATGGGAATAAATGGTCGACCCAGTGGACTCTTCTGGAGCGACAAGTGTCGTTGAGGTCAACTTTTCGTCGTCAACATTCATCGGCTCTTTTATGTCCATCATACCATCAGTTGGCCATAATATTGGGCGTCCAAACGTTATGGCTGTCCCAGCGTCCATTACGAAAACACACCATCCAACTCGTCGCCGCATCTCACGATCAAAAACGCTTATATTCCATGCGGGGAATTCTCGGTGCAGCCCAAGGCTAATGGCAATTCGGACAGCTAGCCCGGAGAAGTTCCAGCCGGTGTTTGGGTTGTTTTGTCGTTGGGTGAAATGCCCCTTCAGTGCAACAGCTTGGACCAAAGTCAGACTCCCAGAAGACAGAATGGATGTGTTTCTACTCCATCCCTGGGTTTTTGCACCCAGTAGCTCATCGAATCCCTTGGTGTCATATCCCATACACCACCCACCAATAGCAAGGATTACATGCCGCAATAGCAACCACGACTCTGGGTCCGGTTTCGGAGCGAGATCCTCGGTCTGAGCTCGAAAAGTAGCCTCGTGGACTATAGGATATCTCGTGTGGAAATTCCGAAAATATGAATCCATGAGCGTGGTAATAAGCTGGTCCAGGTCTGCGTCATGCGTCATCTCGCTCCAGGCCCAAGCTTCACGGAGTGAGGGTTTGGCGGTCTTGGACGAGTCAATAACCCTCGATACGGAGGAATCAATAGTCCATCCGTTATGATGAAGGGATCGTAGTAAAGCTACATTTGCAGATGTGCCAAGATAACCGGCTCCTTCTGGATTCACCGACAAAAATGCCATCCCATCCGCGAGCTGGTTTAGGGCATCCCCTTGTTCACTCCATTCAAATCCCGTTGATATCCGCGGAAATGAATCCGTATAACTTGGATGGGATGGGATATCCGAAGTAGTAGCAGCCCACGGGTTAGTTGGAAGTTCCCAGGTGCTAGATCCGGGGATTCCAGGAGTCTGTGGAGCCAATTTCTCAAGGTCAACGCCAGGTATTAACTCTGCACATTTCGCCTCCAGCTTCTGCAGCCGATTTTCAAGCGAAGTAACATATCTGCAGCACCTGTTACAAAAGAAGTCAATGAAAATAGGAAAGGTACTCACTCGCGAGTCAGCGGGCTTCTCTGGATCTTCGCCGAATAGACGCAAGGCCTACGCTCTCTCCGACAGTAGGCACATGATGGCCTTTCCTTAGAGCACTGATAAACGTTAAACTTTAGTACATCATTGATATTGGACAGGCATTACCCTGAATTTACGATGTCGGCATTCTTCGCACTATACAAAAGTCAGCGACTATTATTTTGTGCAGCTGATGGAATGGTTGAAAAGAATCATGAAGGCGGCCATCCCATCCCATCTCGACATACCGCGTAACGATTCATGATAGCATTAGCACCGTGGTGCATAAGGCACTGGTTATTATGATACTCTTGAATCTAAAGGTTCTTGCCATTGGTAGCTGCAGCGTGACAGTCACAAGTTTGATGTCTATCAAATCGATGGTTTATGGGAAGTGGGGGTCATCGATTACTCATCACACTACTTCTTCACGTGAGCCTTGCAAATTTAGATTTACAATAAATTTGAAGAATAACTCCTAGACCTATAAACCAACAAGGATGGATAGCTTCGATATTTTTATTTCAGGATCCTGGTTCGACTCATGTAAAATTTGGAACCCGAAATTTGATTCGAATTTGTTAGGTATCCTGTTATAGAGATTTTTAAATGTTCTACTCTACACATCAAAATCCATTTTCACCATTTTCAACACGGAAAATAGCCCCATCACGTAAATGCACCTCTGCCGCGCCCTATGGATGATAAATCCTGCCTTCCTTGCTATGCTCAACACTTCCTTGACGCCCCCAACAAATTGTTAAATACCGCTTAAAATGCTTTTTTCCCAAATATATTTCGCCACCACATTACGCATCAACGTCGTATTCCACATCTGTCCGTATCACATACTTCGCTCCCTTCCTGACCCCAGTTCCTTCGTGTAGCAATGCTCCATTCGTCTCTCCATGCGGGAAAACGGCTACGCTACCCATGACTGGTTTCATTGGATAGGCATTCATTGTCCCCTCCTTGACACTTGGCAGGAAGAATGTAGTTTCCCCGCCTTCGAAGTCGTCATTCAAATAGATTAAGAAGGTGAAGAGTGACGATTGCCTCTTAGTAGGAGGCGATGAATCATATTGATACACTCCTGTTGATGAAATGCCCGAAGGTGGCCATGCTCCATCTTATTAAGGTCAGTTTCTTTCCGCGCCAAAACCAATAAGAAAGTAAGAAATGCTTACCGATATGGCATCTATATTCCGCGCCAGGAACATATCTGTACACCCTGAACCTCCTATTTAAACCTCTCACTTTCTTCCCACCGACATTTTCTGGTACATACTCCCTCACTCTCTCCCACAGCTGATTATGAAATGCCTGATCGATAACCCAGTAAAAATTATGCGCCAAAACGCTTACCTCCCCGCCATCGTCTCTCACTGGTGCATCAGGAATAAACTCAACTGCCTCTCCCGCAGCAATGATGTCCTTGCATTCCGTTGGCGATAAGACGTCTTTTATGAGTCCTAGATTTGGGACAATGGGATGAGAATGCCGACTTCGTGAAGGTCTAGGAGATGTGAGGTGAACAGCGTTGTCTTCTGAGGTGTATAAGATCGCAGGATGGTGGTTCGGCGGCTTTCTTTCCGGGCCGGGAATAGTCTCGAGGATCTTAAACTTAGCCATAATAGCCTCTGGCTGTGGTATTAAGCTCCTATCAAGAACCTTTGCATAAACTGCCTCCGGAATATCCCCTTTTCTCACATTCCACACCTCCTGGACACTGATCGGGTTTTCGCCACTCTCAATTTTTAAGTTGTGATCCGTAGGTCCCGTAACCCTCAGTATCGCATCCATAACTTTCAACAGCGCAATCTCGCTGTCACTTCTTTCTCCGACTGCGCTCATCCCATCCACGCGCCCACTCAACCCAGACAGCACGTCTAAATCTCGAACCCATCGGCACAGCGCCCCCAACTTCGGCTGTTCCCCCTTCACCCTCATCTCAGCCAATAATACCCTCGCATCTGTCAACTTCCCATCGACGAGTGCTGCGCTAATCCGGCTCGTCAAGTTCGACTCCGCCGCCGTTAAAAGGCCAGTTGTGCAAGCCTGTTTGAAATCGTAGATAGCAACTCGAAGGTCCTTGCATGCTTTACTTTTAATCAGATTCGGATACTTGCTGAGAGCCTGCAGCGTCTCGATTGTGATTTCAAGCTCATCTTCGGATACGATACTGGCGATGTTCTTCGGTTCGATAAGAGCGGCGTCGGTATCTGTGGATGGCGGGGTAACGACACCTGCTACTGTCGGCAGAGAAGTCTTCTGGAGTTTATTCGGTACATTTTGTGCACCGTTGTGCTTGCGCTTCGCGGATTTTGATTTCGCCATTGCATCTGTTGCGGGTGTTACAGAAGCTGCGGGGTTAAAATAATTGGGTTCAAGGGCAACTATGGGAAAGGCGGTGAAGCTATTGGTGGCAAAAACGTTATTATAGGTAAGGCGGTGAGGTTGTTTGTGGCAGAAAAGATCTACATTAAGTATAACGAAGGACTCTGTGCATAGAACATAGATTCTGAGTAGCCATCAAATTGTTCAGTGGCGAAGAGACTCGCAGTGATGCTTCGCTGGTACCGTATGAAGTTGGCGGCGCGCCCAATGTTGACGCAAAGTGTCACAACGGCAATATTGTTCGCGACTGGTGACATTATGGCACAGCAAGCCGTAGAGCATAGAGGACTTGACAAGCATGAATTCGTCCGTACTGCCCGCATGGCATTATATGGTGGAGGTAAGATTATATGGCGAAGGGCATATCTGCTAGGAACTATGCTGAACTATATAGCGATCTTTGGGCCTGCAGCAACAAAATGGTTCAAGTTTCTACAGACCAAAATCGTGTTGCCAAACAAGAAACTAGAGATTTGTGCCCGTGTTGGAGTCGATCAGCTTATATTTGCACCAACGCACCTGTTCGTGTTTCTGAGCACCATGTCCATCCTAGAGGGAGTAAGCCCTCAGGAAAAGTTATCCAACACTTATACCGGAGCGTTACAGACTAGCTGGATGGTCTGGCCCTTCATACAGGTTGTCAATTTCTCAGTCGTTCCCCTCGATTACCGACTTCTTTTTGTCAATGGCCTGTCGATTTTCTGGAACTGTTATCTTAGTTACATCAGCAAATAGGTTCCCTGTGGAGGAGAGGAGGATGAACGATATGTGTTTGTCTGGTCTACAATCATGTGTAACTGAGAATTGACAGTTGCAATTCCAGATGATAGAGCTGCTCTGGTCTCTTTCGACCCGCGACTATCTGACCAAATCACAGTCACAACAGAAAATGATTTGTACATGCCATCCATGCCTGTGCGACATGGGGCAATCGATTAGCTTGGATGGCGTGTCACTTGCTGCACATATATCGTGGTGCAATAGGAGAAAGCATATAGCTGAATAGCTTTATTCATTAATGTATAATAGCAACCCCCCGCCCAGTCCCGCCCAGTCCAGATCAAATTACATCGTCTTTACACCCAATGATATCCTCCCCTAACGCCTCGCTCGCGAAACTCCAATCACATATAACCCAATTTCATCCCGCCAAATCCAGCTCACGTCCAGTACCTATTCCGTATCATACAAAGAAAAAAAAAACCCGATTTATAGGTAGGGCATCCAGAGCGCATCGGCCTGGGCCAAGTGCATTGGATTGACTGCTTTGGCCACCAAGTCAATGATTGTCTGGTTCGCAGGTAGCATCCCCATCGGCGCCTGGGCTAAACTCAAAGTCCTCTTGACGATGATCTCGCTGTTGACTTGTACCGTCTCCCTCAGCTGACCTTCTCCCATAGATCCTGTGCGGTGGCTGCTTGTGAACCAGAAGATCATTTCGTCTCGCACGAACAAGCTCAACTGTTGCTCCAGGTCGAACTCGGGTTCTGTAAGGCATCGCGCAATGGCCATAATGGCGCAAGTGAAGATGCCCTCGGTGGCCATGGGACCCATGAGTGTTTGTATATTGGGTGTAAGGCGGAACGGCACTGGCTCCGGGTTATGGAAGGTAGGCTTGCCCGCTGCCATCGAAGCAATTAGTTCCGAACCCCAAATATTTCCTGTGGCACGTGCGATATTGAGCTTGTGGGGGTAACGGCCGTTCATGAACAGAATGTAAGTCATGAATGTTAACGCAGCATATTGATATGAAAAGTGTCTGCGGAACAACCAGAAGTCGGCATATGCTGGATACGAAGCTTTGAAGTAGTCGAGAGCAATCGTATGTGGAACCCATTTGTCTTGAATAGCTGAAAATATCTCCATGCGGGCATTGAGAGCGTGGTCAGGATGTTTCTAATCGTTAGGTTAGCATTGGAAGTCATCGAGGCAAAAAAAATAGGAACTTACGGCTGTCTTCGCCTCGGCCAGGATCCTTAATTTGTCCATTGTGAACAAAATTGGGTCGTCCTTTAGCAGCCCACTCTTACGGCAATGGTCCTCGAAGATTCCTTGCAGCGATATATACGACGGATCATCCTGAACCATCCGAATATGAGGCGCAAGCGGAATCATGAGCGGTAGATGGAAGTTGAGATTTCGCCTACGTGACTCCTTGCGCTTGCTCAGTGTAGCATTGAAATGCCTGAAGAGTTGCAATATGCGCTCTTCACGTCTGCAATGTCGAGCAGCAGGATGCTGCACAGCGAATGGATGAACAGATCCATCGTGGCCACGAATTTTGAGGCGACGATGGCACACACCAATAGCACGCACCAAGTCGACGTCGGGAAGGAACCGATCAATTCGGATAAAATCTTGGTTCTTATCCTTATGTTGCAAATACTGGCCAGGAACTTCCACCTCATCAAATTTACCGAATCGGAACTCGCTCAAATGTGTGCTGAAAGTCTCCAGATTCTGATGCAATGGGCGCCGATCTAGCTTCGACTCGAACTTGTCGCGCCAACGACGGAGCTTTTGGATATACTCGTGCATCGTTGGCTTTTTATCAACGAAATCGGCCTCGAACGACTTTCGAATATGAGCTGGTAGAATAGTCTCCGCAAACCGAGTGATGTTCGTCTCGGTGGCGGACGGTAACTTCACATCGAGAGCATAGGAATTAGGCATGCGAGTGACATATGAAAGGCCATCATTGAGAAGTGCCACGATGAGCCTGTAAGCATCCTCATCAGGGGGGCACTTGAAATGCTTCTGGATTTGATCGACCATTGTTTCCATCGAAAGTGCCAACAGTGGAAATGCCGTTTTGAGCACCAAAAGGATTTCTTCTGTGTGTTCCCACGGTGGTTTCTTAGTGGGCCCAGCGGCAGTTGTGGCTGGTGTTGTCGGTGGCTGCCCTTGCGCATTTGGAGCAGTTGCCGCAGCACCAGGATTGTTGCTAGCTTCAGCTGGCTCGGGCTTAACTGCACTAGCATCTCCATTAAGGGCAGCATTAACAACACCATTGGCAGTCCCAGGTCTTGATCCAGCTGAACTGTCTGGCCTTACTGAAGGCGTCACCGAACGTGCTTGGGTCGGGGAGCCACTTTGCTTTACGGCATCCCCAACTGGAGTTTGTCTGGCATTTGCCTTGGAAGCTCTCGCGTTTCTCTCGCGCAGCTCCTTGCTCTCCTGGCTCTTCTTGATTGCAAGCATATCCTCACGGTTGGTACGTAGTTGGAAGTAAAGCGCCTGCGGGTACGATTTGGCGATCTTTGCGAGAAGACTGTGTGCTTTCGCAGCTTCCTTGTGTCCGAGCCCAGTCAGCAATTGAGGAATGAAAGTTATCCAATACCAAACTGGTGTTTCGCCCTTATAGGCGTCGAATGTTTCCGCCAACGTCCCGTTTGCATCGTCGAGACTCAGCAGCCAGAGAATGCGAGTAAGCAACTTTCGAGACTTTGCATTCTTGAACAAACCGGCGGCCTCAAGGTAACAGCTAAGGGCGTTCTTGGCAAATTCATAATTTGTTGGAGTTTCCTTAAATTGGCGGTCATTGTAGTAGCCCCATTCGGCCCACGCCTTCGATAGCTTGATATCAAAGAATAGCGCCATGCCGAAAGCCTCTTCGGCCTCGCTCTTCTGGCTAAGCTTCTCCAAGAACATTCCTTTGAGGGTGTAAAACTCTGCCTTCTGCTGCGGGCCGAAATAGTTCAGATTGGTGTTGTTGATGACATCTAGTCCCTGGTTCAATTCGTTCGCATCTTGGTAATGACATTTGGCTTGCTCCCTTAGTTTCAAGAAAGCTTCTTGAATCTCAATGTTCGGCAGTGTATAGATCCTGCTAAGTTGGCTGATGCAGACTTCTGGTAGTTGATGCTTCCTTGCGACATGGGCGAAACGGTTTATGATCCAAGCGGTCTCGTGGTACCCACGATAGGCAAACGAGGCGCCATTCGCGTTTTGCCCTTGTTGGGGTAGAAGAGCCAAGTAAGTCGTATTGATGAGTCCAAATATGTGTTGGCGCCAAGTAACAAGGTCTTGCCATGCCATAATATCATCCCAGACATTCGGTAGTCGATCTCGCCAGGTGCCAAGTAGTAGCTTCAACTCTCCAGATTTGACATCTAGGTTTGCCTGAGTAGTTTGAGCTAGGCTTTGGCATATAACGCTAGCATCGTGAAGCTCAACAAGCTGCTGGAAGTTCTGAAGTAGAGGGATGTGTGCGTTGGTGATCCGTTTAGGAAGCTGGTGCCATTTGCGGATTGACAGTTGTATAGCCTCATCACATACCTTGCTGAAATCTGCCGAGGTTTCTGTTTTGTTGTGGAACTTGAGAAGGGACATGAAGGCCTGGAAGAAAGTTCGGCGAGGAGTTGGCGCATCCATGACGCCCTTGATGATCGCATCGAGCTGGTCTCGAGGGTCTTGGGTCTGCCATGTCTCCGGATTTCTCCAAGCACATTCCAAGAGAAGATCTTGAAAGTTCTCATGCTTGGCAAAGTCTTGCAAGATATCCCACTGTTGCAGCTTCTGAGCACATAGCACCCAGTGGTCTTCCCAGAGCATGTACTCGCCAGATGAGAATGGAATTGCTCCAGTTCTTGCCTTAATTTGGGCAGCCTCGTACATCTTTTGCGCGCTATCCCACATCCCGTTCTGTTCATAGGAAAGCGCAGCATTTGTCTCGACAAACTGGCAGCGGCGACGCCACGTCCCATAAAATAGATCGTCCTCTTGCAAACCAGCATACAATTCTACCAATGCGTCGAGGTTACTTTCCCTAACAAGCGCACTATCTGTCGTGGGCTTGACGGCGGCGTTCTCCAATTGAACAAGCGCAGTGTACCACGCATCGTAAGTTTTCGCCTCAAATTTCATGACATGAGGTGGTATCTTGCAATCCGGCCACGATCTGGCTGCTCCCTCAAGGAGAGACTGAACGACGTTTGGCCTTTTATCAATTTGGCGGGAGTGGTAATCCTTAGTGAGGAGAGACACCATCCCACGCTCTAACTCTCCGCGTTCATCCTTGGCCATTGCCGACCAGTAAATTGGGAACAGAGAAACCCAAATTTCGTGCGCCGTATCGGGGTCTAAGTGTTGCAGTTGAGTCAAAGGTTCCATAATGTCGCGGACCGTGACATCGCCCAACTCCCGTACGAATCGGCGATGACCTGCTATGAACTCATCATATTTATCGTCATCCATCAAACTAGGCTGTCGTGCATCCTTGGCGTAATTGCCAAATAACACTGATGCTGGAATAGTCTTGAAATCCTCGTGATGCAGTTGGATTGGCTTGTTCATCTCAACCGCCCCAACGAGTAATTGGGAGGCCTGGGCAAGCCAATAGGAATCCGCCAAGGTATCCCAGTTCTGCGATGTGATGATATATGTGAGTCTTGCACTCGCTGTTGGCGATTGGCTCTTGTCAAATATGGCCATGAATCTGTTTCTCATGTCGACGTCTTGGGCTCTTGTACCGATCAAAAATGCGTGCTCCATGCGCACTGTTAGTTCGGTACGGGTAATCTTGGGGTCCTCGTAGATGCGTATTACTAGCTCCAAGAACTTGATGAGCAAGGTCTGGTCTTGCCTGTTCTCGAATGTCAACATCTTATGTAGCACAGCAGTCTTTTCTTTGAGCGTCGGCCATGATCCTTCAGATTTGAACACCCAGCCATCAACCATGTCGAGGATCTTCAAGCACAACTCGTTGCTTTGAGACTTCTCAACAAGGGTTGCGAGGACGCTAAGGAACGGCCTGCGGTAATCGCCAAGTACTTCCATTCGCATGGACATGATGTCAATAGCCTTGAGCATCAGGCCAGTCTGTATCTTGAGATCGTACTTATTCATGAGGCCAGTGGGCTCATGTTCCTGTTGCACCGCAGCTGCTACAGACTGGGTGACAGCTGCCGCGTAATGGGCGACATGCTCCTTTGCAAGCTTCGTCTGGAGAGCTCTCATTACCGCACTGATAATTCCTTGATCCATCTCCGAGGGCTTTCTCTGTGCGAGAGTCCAGAGAATGTTTATTCCGGAGTTGTAATTTCCAGATGAGAGATCCTCCGTTGCAGTGGTAGATAAAAATGTTATGATTTCAGACGTTGAAGCTTCGGCCTCTCCGTCGGCATCAGCATCTTCCATCTGGACATCGTCTGGGACAGCATCGAGAATGGCTTTCAGCAGAGGCTTCAGTGGGCGCCCATCGTCTCCATTCTGGCAGGTCGAATGGAGGCAGTCTTGAATCTCCGCATTGTCGGACTTGATAGATTTCTCTAATATGCGCTGTAGATTCGACATGTTCTTCTGAATCCAGTCATCGGTTTTGGTGTTAACTATGACCCTTACAACTTGCAGCGTGTTTATCATGTTCGTAATGAATTTGTCGTCTGGTTTCTCCTTGTCAGATCCCCCGCTGGCAAGAGCTGCTGTTGTGCGGTCACTAGCGAGCATTATATCAGTGACGTTGGGGAAAAGATCAATGTCTAGATCACTCCAATACTGCGGCTGTAATAGGTTCTTCAACAACGAAATAGATGTCGTTATCATCTCAATTGATGAGGATGGAGGGACCGGAATTTGGAACTGTGCAGGTTCTCGTTGCTTCGCTGATTGGAGTGGATATCTCTCCGGCAGCCCTGCGATGAATTCCACCAGATACTTGATCATCTTCTGGCGGTAAACCAATGGAATCTGGTATTCGGCCCTGTCTGGCGGAGAAGAACGCGCCTTTTGGGGCGAGGCCTTCTGAGAGGATGGGGATGAAGATTCACCAAGAGGTGTACTCTCTATCTTCCTTTTCTTCGCGTTAGGAGACTCTGACATTAGGCGTGCAGGACTGGTAGCCTTGTCCTCTACTCGGGTCTTCTCCCATTCCCAAATCAAATTCATCAGCTGGAGTACTAGGCGTCTGCTCTCATTCGAAGCGCTTGTTGGCTGAGCAATCTTCCTAAACGACGAGATGATGGAAATGACAAACTTGTCGCGGGATTCGTAGAAGAGCTCGTCGTGCTTCACAAGGAAATGGAGAATGCTCGTCATCTGCTGAACATTCTGACCTTCCTCGGCCAGGATTCTGCGTGCGCCCGAGGCCCAGATGGGATTCCTATCTCCCGGGGCAGAGTTGCATCTCTTCCGAAGAACCGGAGCTAGTAACTCAAGGGTCTGCGTTACCAAGGTCCTACCCTCATTCTGATTTGTTCGCAACAATGAGAGGTATACCTGGACAACTATTTTCGCGGGTGTTTCATAGTGAGCAATGAAGTAGCCGATGACCACATAAGCTGCGTGTTTATTGATCACGTCTTCGAGTCTGATATATGTCCAGCCGAATTTGATGATATCTTTTCGCGCATCCTGTAGGATAGCATGATAATGCTTTACAAGCATGGCAGAGAGTTGAAGTACCTCCATTCGCGTGTGGTCAATGCCAGGTTGAGTAAGGTCTTCGCTGGGATCCCCAAGACTGGCTCGCCAGATCTTGGTGTGGATGGACTCAATGACGGCTCTATCAATAAGCCGAGGGGTTCTCATCGAGCCAGTCCGCGGCCATGTTCGCATTACGTCCTTGGCAATAATCGGGTTGACAATGTTGTGAAGCAGGAAGGCTTTGGTCTTCTGGGACGCTGTCTTGCTAGCATAAACGTCCAGGGAGCGCAATACAATCGATTTCCAGTAGTCGATCGAATCGTTGCAAATGATGTTCTTGTAAATGTACGAGAAAAACTGCTGGCTCGGTTTGAAATCTCCGCAAGTCACCGAATCGACGAGCCCAAAAAGCGCGTCAAAGTCTTTCGGGTGAATCTCAAGGAACTTTGTGAATATAATCATCAACTGTTCCCCGGCCTGCTCGGCAGCCAGACGAAGGTTCGAGGGGAGAGAATAGTTGCGAAGGCGCTGTTCAAGATTCTTGCCAACCAAGCGGAACCACATGAGATTTTCCTTCTTCTCCATCCATGCTTCCGTGCCTGGATATTTGCATACCGAATGCATGATATTGATAGCGTTGATGACAGCAGCATATCGTGTCTCTTTATTTTCCGCACCCATGTCGCCGCAATTCTTGATCAGCATGTCCACGCTATTTACCACAACACTTCGGAGTGGTGCACTATCGGGATCTTCCAAGAGCTGGGCCAGGAATCTTCCATACTTTTGCTCTTCAATTTTGCCAAGCAACATCATCCATACTTCATTTGGATAGCGATTGAGATACTTGTATAGCGGTGCCCTAAATGGGCTGTATCTTGTTCGTCGAAGCTTATCTTCAAGATCTAGGACGGTTTCCACCAAACGCTCCTTGAAATGTTCGGCAGCAGGTGGGAGGAGGTGGAAAATATTGAAGACAGCAGCGATAATCTTCATCTGGTCGTTCTGCTCAACCAAAGTAAAAGAGATTCGTTGAAGTGCATTAGGCTCCGCGAGAACTTTGATGTGGTCTAAAAGCCTTGACCCAATCTCAACTTTGAAGTACGTCGTGAGGAGTTGGAGCAGCCTTGCCAGGCCATCTAACCCGTGAGTGCTCAGTCTTCTAGGGTCTTGAAGGTTCGCCAGGACAGGTCGCAGGCCATTCTGGAGGAGATCTTTCGGCAATTTGGTGGTCTGGGAAAGAACAACTTTCAAGGCATCGTTCGCAGCCTCGATAGTCTGGCTCGACTCAGAATACAGGCATTTGAAGAACACTGATACAATCTTCGTTCTTGTGGCGTTGTTTGGCCCCTTTTGGAACTCTTCGAAGCCCATTGCAGTGGTGAGCATCTTGATACAGGCGACTCTAAGGCTGATAATATGTTCATGGGTTCGCTGCTCTGCTGGCTTCCCAGCAAGTGACTCGTCGGCAGCATCAGCAAGTGCCAAAGACTCCATCAGAAGACGATTCAGAACATCATCGAACTGAACAAAGTCTGGCTTCAGGCCCATGCAGTAGGTAACTGCATCAATGTATCCAATTTGTATGGCGAATGGCAAAGCTCGCAATGGCTTGCTGTAGATGGGGTTCAGGATGCCGTCCCTTAGAGGTTCCAATAGCTCCCAGACCTCTACACCAATCGTTTCTGATATAGTTCTCAAAGCTTTCTGTGACGTTTCGCGAACATGACGGTTGAGATGCGCGAGTCCGGCGCCGAAGAGTTGGCACAGATGCGGGAGTCGAGATGTGAACTGCGGGCGAGGTGCTCCCTGTGGAAGAGGGGCTGGTGGCACAATATCCTTCTTCGTGGAGTTCTTTGTCACTCTCTTCAACAGCACTTCGAGCGTCTCCTGTGCCCCAATCCGCGTCTTCGCAGGCAGATCTTGCGGCATATCTTTGATGACATACAACAATGACTTGACGTAATCCAATTGCCTGTCGTTAATCCAGCTGTCGCCAATATCAAACTTTGTTACCAAGAGATTAATCCCAAGGCTACCCCCGGCTTTGGTAAACCATTCTTCTTCATAGCAACTGTGGCAAAATACGTTGCTGAGGTGTATAAAGAATGACAATCGGCCAACCTGAGCGGTGGAACCAAAGATGATTGCTGTTGAGTCGAAAACTTCTCTGAGTGCTCGCTCAGCGGTCTCACGCACGATGGTATTATCCGACGATAGCGATTCGGTAATGGCATCGGCAAGTACTCTGCTACCGATGACAACAGGCCCCTCGCCAGCTTTGATGTCGAATGGCTGGCGTTTGAGCTTGAACTCTGCCAGCGCATTTCCCACTTCCAAAATCGTTAGATGCCTGCAGATGCCAAGTAGAGTTGCCATTGCTTCCTCCTTGAGATCCTGGATTGATACGGAAAACATGAGGGCCTTGATAAGCCTCTTTAGCACCTCTTGCTCCAAGTCCTTCTTCATAACAGACCTCTGGCGATCGTTGACCTCAAGGGCGGAAAAATCGGCATTGCTATCTCTCGCAAGAAGGTCCTGGGCTTGCAAACGCACGAGGCGCCCAAAATCTTCTGGGAGGTTGTCGTATCCGATTCTAAGCTTAGTCTGTGCCTTGACGAAGTTGAGTGCTTGCTTTTTGTAATATATATCAGATTTCTTGGCGGCTGCTCCTTTTGGAATTTCCATGAGCTTTCGAATGGCCAAATCTATGCCAATCTCCACAGGGAATGCCCGATCCTTCTTGGACCCGTTCAGCTTCAGATCAAAGCTGGCTCTATCGTCAGAGTATTGCTGAAAGGTAAGAGCTGGCGCACCAGTCATGAACTTTCGATTTCTGCCTCCGAGTTTTCCAAGAATGCGCATGGTTGTATGCGCATGGAAGTGGCTGTAAGGATTAGGGCGCAGATGATCGAAGAGTGCAGTCATAACTTCCTCTATCACGGGTGCCATAATAGGATCTAGATAATCCGCAGTCAAATTGTCAACGCAAAGCTCGAGAGTCCGAAGGCCTTGTCCTACAAGGTCTGAGCCCGCTCGCAATGCAACCACGAGAGGACGCATCAAGTAGCTCAGGTGTGGCAACAGGTTGCTTAAACGCGCGGGTACTGTCAAACATAATTCAACGTACAAGTCTCGGTCTGCTGGCTTCCGAGCCGCCATAAGCAAATTATTGAGTACTTCAAGAAGCATCTCAAGAAGTGGCAAAATCTGCTTATACAAATGCTCGAATTTCCCTCCGCCAATGCTGCGGAACAGAGACCTTAGAAGAAGGAAGTAATTCATCGGCTCCTCTGCGGTGGTAGAGAGCTCGATAGATTTAGTGACGATATCGAGCACATGAGGTAGTAGAACCTGCTCGTTTTGGCTCGAGAACAAAGTCACGGCCATGAAGGCAAGCTTGAAAAGTCGGAGTAAGATTGATGATTTCTTGATGTCCGCAGTTCCAACTTGGTCGATTCTATCCATTAGGAATCGAAGCAGCATTCCTGCAAAGCTTGGTGAGGTGGCCTCACTGGCGAGAAAGTATTGAGGGACATGTAAGAGAGCAGTATGCTCAAAAATCATGTTATAGAGGTTAGGTATCTCCTGGTGGAAGACCTCATGGAATGTAGCAGGGTCGATGCAATGGAAGACTGTGGCAAACGTCTCGAGAAGATCCTTTTCTTCCTTGCTGCTAGACGTCATATAGTGGTTGGCCATAAACTCAACTGGTGATGAGTATTGTGATTCCGCTGCAGGCTTCTCAATCTCGTAATATCTGAACACATACGCGCCCTCTCGGAAGAGCTTGATGATGACTTGAACCTCTTCCGCTGAAAAGCCATATGAGACTTCTTGCCAATGTGGCGTTGCGTTAGCCGGATCAACGGGAGACCCAATGTTGCAGGCTTTTAGTTGGTAAAACATGTTCTTGAGGCCATTCATAAGATTCTTGAACAGAAATTTGTTGTCTACAACAGGGTCTGCTCCGCGGTCGCGCGGATTTGATGTCTTGATAGGTGTAGCAGTGAATATGTCGATTTCATCCCAATCCGGCGGATGCTCCATGTCTGCAAGGTAGTTGTCTGGTGCAGAGTCATCTTTCTGCTGTGCGTAAGTTTTTGACAGCTTGATGGCGTTCGGATATTGACGATTCATCGCTTCAAATTTGTCGCCAATAGCGTTTAGAATCATGATCAGGTAGTGCCGCGCATCGGCCTTGTTCTCCATGCGGGCGATGCATTCGGCCATATTCAACAGCAGCTTGGCACTCATAGTTTGAAAGCTGGTACCCGGAAAGCTATCCATCAAATTCTTCGTGTACACCTCGACCGTCTTGCGGATTTGATTTGAGTCTAACTGGTCGCGAACGTGATGAATCAGATCCGCAAGCATGCTGTATGCGAGAGGTCGCATCGTATCATAGACAGTCAGTCCATCTCCAATGAGGGTTCTCTCGTCCAAGAGCTCATCAATTTTAGTCAGAAATATCTTCCTAAAGTTGAAGTTGATGATATGTCTGATAGCAACAAGTAACTCTTTCCTGGCTGCAGACTTCTCTCGCGGACAGTCTTGTAATAACCTAACCACTATGCCAGGCAGCGTCTGGAGGAATTCCTGTAATTGTTGTGAATAAACTCGCAGGAGGTATGCGAGAAAGCTCATAGTCTTCACTTGGGCTGTGATGAACTCTCCGAAGGCAGCCCTGTTGCGAATATTAGGGCTAACTCCAGTGAAAATTTGTCCTTTGGCTTTGGCCTCCGCATGTGCCTCTTCCTGAGGTTTGGCCTGTAGCATGAGCACCACCTTTATTAGAGGCACAAATTTCTTCACATTCGCAGGGACTGTTTGGCGGTAGACCTGGAATATGGAGACCACTATAATTGGACACTCTGCCAGAACTTTGAATGACTGCATGCCTTTTGATAAGGGGCGTGTCTGCTGTTGTGGGTCGGCACCCAGGTCTGAGACGGATGCCACCGGAGAGCCTGGCCTTGGAGATTGGAAATTCTGGGAGCTTCCTGGGGTTGATGGTATAACAGCGTTCGTCGCTGACGGGCTCGGATTGTCCAATTGTTCGTGGACTACAGCAGGCATGTCATCGAACATCTCTTGTATCAGGCTGAGGAAGTCTTGGACCTGGTTATTCCCCGGTTGCTGGAGGACTTTTGTCTGATGGCGCATTATGTCCATTATCGTCTTGACGCAAAGAATGGCATTGTCTTCATTTTCGACCCTAACCAGTCCAATAAGGACATTCACCACATCCACGGTATATGGTTCGAATGGTTCGGGTGGACTCGTTGGTAGCCGGTGCAGAGTCTCCAGGACACAGTTACGTAGTTTCTGTTTCCGTTAGACGTGATCCGCCATGCGTGTGATATATATGGCTTGGCTATTTTCATACCTGCTCTGGATTTGTACTTATGAAGACAGGCTGGCCCTTCAGCAACTGAATGAATATGGGGACCAGCTTTTTCAGGAATGTGGGATAAGCTTGTGCTGTGGTATAATGCTCAAGGCTGTCGCGCAGCTGCGTCGCAGCATCCACCCGGAGTTTAACATCTGAAGATCGATTAGCACATTTAAACCCAGCATCACTGAAGCCAGCTGCAAGCAAATGCAGCTATCAGAGAATGGCATACCGAGATCTGGATTGCTGAGCCTCTGCACCACGATGTCAATAAGATTGGTCGACATAGCTACGGCATCTGGACAGGCGCAGCCGTCTCAAGTATGCGACCTCATGCGCTATTTATCGCTGCTCGGAAATGAATCTGATTGTTTTGTAGTCGACTCGGTTTGTCAACTTCGAAATATGTGTTCCCTCCAATGTTGCGCTGAGGAAAGGTGGTGGTGGAGGGGTTGTTTGAATGTCGAGGCTGCGTCTCCTACGCGGTAGCTTTGGCTCGCGACTGTCGGAAAATCAAAATCTGGGGGGTTGCTGTCACCAAAAGACGCTTGGATCACGTGAAAACCTGGGGAACTAGGTCCCAGTGTGGCTTAGTTCACACTTAGCACAGCCAATAAAAAGACGTACCTGATGAACGGAACGGAATAGGCGCTACATTGTTCCGAATAGTGGAATTGTGTGGAACGTTTATCCGAAGGTCACGAATTCGGAAATATTAGAGTCAGCCAAGACAAAGCCAATCCGTGCTTCCAGAATCCACAATATCAGAGGTTAATGTACATACCGTGCTATTCTTACAGAGGATCACGTAGCATTTATTATATATGATATCTATTCCGTTCTATCTGATGTATTACGCCTCATTATTTCTCGTAGCCACCTTCCTTTTGAAGCTAACCTCCCCCCTCGCTCCCTAGTTGACTCACAACATCTGCATGTCAGCATCTCAAAAATACGAGTATAAAGACTGTTGTCACAACCCAGGCTTGACTCCTCAGATCATCTTTCACTTCAGTATTTCCCTCCCAAACATAATATCAATCCCCTTCAAAATGCCCGCAGGCGCTTCAGAACCAGAATTAAACCAGCCTGTGCCAGCCAAAACTGAACCCCTGGCCAGAATCACCTGGCCACGTCCGCCATGGTACAGCTTCCAAGCGGCCACTCTAAATGAGGGCCCTTCAGTCAGCCTTCCTCCTCTTCCAACAACTCCCACTTCTCCAGCGACCCCTTTGTTCCTTACATCGCTATACCCGAAGGACGCCGCTCCAATGCAGCAGATAATGAGCAACCCGCGCGTTGCTGCAGGCCTCCTCAATGTCCCCATGCCTTACGGCATCGCCGAGGCAAACACCTGGATTTCTCTCAATCGTGGTCCTACCTCGCCCAGGCTACTTACGTGGGCGATACGTACCCACTATCCCACCGACTCCGGCCTCTACATCGGTAGTGTTTCCCTGACTGAGAAAACAGCTCCTGATGGGGCAACAATGTACGAGCTGGGCTACTCGCTCAGTCCAGAGTTCTGGGGCAAGGGCATTATGAAAAACGCTTCGCCTGCATTGCTAACATGGGCGACCGAGGAAGCCGGCGTGGAGGAGGTATTTGTGCGCGTTGAATCGAGCAATGGAAGGAGTAAGGGTGTGATTGACGGCACCCCCGGCTTCGTGAGGGAAGAAGATCAGGAGATTGATTGGAAACGTGAGAAAAAAGTGGTGAGAATGTGGAGATGGAAAGCTAGAAAGTCAACAGCTTGAGGATATGTTTAATGTCGGATACTAAAGATGGTATGGTGATTGGAGGCAGTGAAAGGGAGGGGCGGCATGAGCGTGAAAACTGGGGAGAGTAATAGGCAATTCAAGATAGAAAGCGTGAATAACTACAATGTTATCAATTTATTTATTTAAACCCGACAATGCTTTAATTCCCAGTTTCCTTCCCCAGCCTCTCAAGACCGGGCATTTAAAAAAATTCCTCCATGCTCCCACAGATCCGTCTATCCTATATGTAGGACGGCAAATATAGCGCCTTCTCCAACACCATCTTGGGTGGCCTGCATCTCACTGGATCGCCAAACAACCAGCATATTGCGTCATTTGAGGGATAGAGACAATAGGCTGCATATTCGGGATTTGAGGGGAATTGGCCTACATTCAGGTATTGTGAGTGCTGGCCGATTTAGAGCTGATTTGTAAGAAGTTCAATCCATTCACCGCGTCCGTATCCACAAGGTAGATTGGGGGGAAACAAAATGCAAAGCAGGGCCCTGATACAGAAGAGTCATTCTATTTGGAACTACTCTATCGTTAATGATGAGGCCCAACGCCGAATAGACAAGGATCATCATCGGCGATTGCTACCTATGATCAGGCTAACTCTTTACAGACCCGAAGCTTCCGTAATCACAAATCCAATCACCGCGATCTAGACCCGGAGTTAAGCTGAGATAGTTGATATCTCAGCAGCAGATAATCACGGAGTCGACATCACCAAATACAGAGGAGGAAATAAAATGTATATTAATGACCTAGCCACCACCAAGTCATATCATTGATCTCAAAGACAGAACATTCCATAATACATCTTTATCACTCCGCAAATCCAACATCTGTCACCATGGCCCTCAACCAAGAATTATCCGCCTTGTACAATAACTTCCACAACGGCGGCGCTCCCAAAGAGGTCTCCCAAGTTATCCTAAAGTCAGCCAAGGAGCTGGAATCCGACTTTGCCAACCGCAAGTTCATCCAAGTGGGAGAAGATCTCCCGGCATTCACGTTGTCAGATGCAACTGGGAAGCCCGTCACAAGTTCCTCACTACTGGAATCAGGTCCAATCCTGATATCATTTTACCGCGGCGACTGGTGTCCATACTGCAACATTGAGCTACGCGCACTCCAAAAGCGTCTCCCAGAATTCAAGGCCAAGGGTGTGACACTAGTTGCTATCACGGCAGAGCTACCCAATACCACACTTACGACAGTGGAGAAGCACAACCTTGAATTTCCCGTCCTGTCTGATGTAGGAAATACGTTTTCCAGGCAGCTGGGTCTTGTTCATAAGCAGCCGGAGGGTATCCAGTTGCTCCACAAGCGCGTCGGGGTGGATTATAAGAAGAGTTACGGGGATGAGGGTTATGAAATTCCGTTCCCGGCTACTATTCTGGTAGATGCAAAGGGAGTTGTAAGGAATGTCTTTGTTGATGCTAATATTTCGAAGAGGCTTGAGCCGGATACTGCTTTGGGGTGGGTGGGTGCTTTATAATATTATGCAAGATTGTAGTGTTAGAGCTGCTGTTTCCAGTTCGCACTGTCTGTAAGAAAGTAGTTTCATAACTGGCTAGTTTCTAGAGGTATCTTTCTATCAATTCTTTATCCCCTTGAATTGCGACTATTGATATCTTTACTCTGACAGCCAACCATTTCTTCCATTGAAACGTCCTTCGGTTATCAAAGCAATCCTTTCCTGGTAGCACACCCTGCTATGTACCGTTACCCGACAGAATAGAAGCTTTGCAAATTCATCATTTGGGATGCACGATGCACTCAGTGCGAGCCGCCTCGGGGGTTTATCACTGCTTTCGTAGTAGCTGTCTTGTGTTGGGATAATGCCGAGTTTGAGCAGCACCCTCCTGCCAACATGACGATATTCAGGTTTGGGAACTATCCAGTGCTTCCCAGTCTGCGCTTTCCAAGCTTCTTCATTGTCCTTGCTATCGTTGCTGGACACAATCTGCGCTCCTGGGGCAGCTATGGTACTTTCGGGGTCTCGGATCGGAGGTAAATCGTAGATCGATCGGTACAGATCGACTAGAGTTCGAATATATGAACGGTCGACGCGTGATACAAGATCAAACTCATTAATAATATTTAACGACAGTCCGCCTTCAGCTGCCAGGTCCTCTTGTTGCACAAGCCCCCCACGTAATGCCGGAGGGCTTCCAAATGTGATGCATGAGAAGCGCAGTGAGGGGTCTAAGCACGCAGTCAGAGTCTGTTCTATTCTCTTCGGGGGCATTGTGTTACATTTTGTCTTGCCACAAAGCAAATACCTCAGGTAGAGCAACGAGGCGACAGCGCCGCCAGCCGAGTGTCCAGTGAACAGAATGTGCTTCACGGTCCCTTGCCTTGCAGAATCGTCGACATACTTTGATACAGCTTCCTTTAATGCTTGAGCACTGCTTAAGAATCCCGCATGGGCTTCTATGTTGGTCTCAATCTCGGTATTGCCTTGATCGAGATATTCTGTCTCCTGTTTACATAGTTAGCTAGGATTGTAACCGTAAGCTCTCTAACATACATAGAGGCAGCTGGCGTCTTTCGCCTGGCTATTTATGTTCACTATGTGGTCTATGCTACTTGCTGTGCCCCTTACTGCTATCACTAGGACAGGTAAAAATGGATTTGAATCTTGCTGGGAGGCAACCTTGTCAACCAATGTAAATGCCGTTGCCTTTGTAGCTCCGCCCATGGAAGGAGGGACATAATTTCGCAATTTGAACTCGAATCCGTCGGATCGAATGTCCAAAGTTGGATCGTATGCTCCAGCCGCACATTTCCAGGCTATTGAGATTACTTCCGCTTTAGATTGAGAACTGTGCCATATTTTTCAGTGTTCAATCTAAACGAGCTCGTAGGGGCGATGAAAAAACGAATGTTACCATGCCCATTCTGTTTGACGTCTGAGCCCAGCCAATGAAGAATTTGAGTACTCAACAGCTTTTTCATCCAGTCACTTCAGCTGAACCCTGAGCTGTTCGCCAAGATCCCCTAGCTCATTATAATGATCAGCAGTCTGTTCGTGGCAGTGCAAGGCTGTGAGCACGAAATTCACTCCGTTCAGTACCTTCAAGATCAACCTGCTCCATCGCAGTGTCAAGTAATTTCGACAGCTCAGAAACCGCCGCAGATGCTCCTTGTGAGTTCTCTACGAATATGAAGCCGGAATTGGGGATTGCGTTAGCCGCGTCGAGGGCAGACTCAACCAACGCACGGGTATCTCGACGCTTCACGTAGCGATGGTACTTCGAACCGCTTAAGCCCATGATTATCTGCACTCATTCACAAATGAACAAGGCTGGGAAGTTGCTTTGTCGCTGGATCTATCTATCAAGAATATGATGGTTAAGGCAGAATAACCTATGGTTCAGCACCAAGGTATATATTGTACAGTACAGTACTCATATTAGAAAGCAAGGCGCAGCAGCCTAATCAGCAGCGCCCCAGCTTTCCTAGTGCTATATCCTTCAGGTTGGATGGATACCCTCGCAGTGTTTGATTCTTCAGCTCAAAACTGTTAGTAGTACGTTCGATAGACTCATCTCCTTCTTCCACGTCGTGGTGCAACTGTTTTATTATTTTGGCTCGCCATAGCAAAGCGAAGGGGGAAATTTTAGCTGCCACTCTTACTATCAGCTATATTATATCGCAAGTGTTAAAATTCCTGTGCCAAACCCAGGAGGTCAAACCTCACAGTCTATTGTAGATTACAAATTTATAATATAACTAGCTAGTTTATTAAATCGTAAATATTTTCTCTCATGTTTTGTCAATTACTATTCCACTTCAAAAACAAAAACTTAAAAATATGATAATAGTTTTATTCTTATGCACAATATTTATTTGATGATAAGATTCCTATTTAATCCAGGCGCTACTTATATTCCTGGGGGAGAAGCCCATGCACTCTCATAAACTCAGCCTAGTAATTCGCCTACAATGCAAACAAATCAGTGCAAAATCCGATTTTGCTGACAGAGCAACGTCTAAGAAATATATCCCCATTCTAGAAGACCCCGAAAATCCAAAAGAATTGCCCATGCAGTTTTGGCGTCTGGCTTTTTAATGTGTAAATGCAAAGCTAAAGCTTTCGTGTGCTTAGTATGGAGCGGCCGTAGTGCGGGGTTGGGGCAATCCGCCTGACTCCGAGACCTCCGTCTTACAGCTTCTCTATTAACTTTCTATGACTCCGAACCTCACAACGAACCTTTAAAGTTAACTAGCACTACCAACATGGGTGAGTTTACCATATGATCTTATTACCGCCACCTATTTTAACAGAAACCCAGCGTCTCCCACCCCACTCAGCATAGGCTGCCTCCTCTTTCCTGGCTTCCAAGCCCTCGACGCCTTCGGCCCACTCGACGCCCTCAACATCCTCTCCTACAGCACCCCCCTAACCCTCTCCCTCATCGGCGCCACCCTCTCCCCCATCTCCACGCACCCAGCTGCCCACCCATCCGCCATCGGCCAAACCATCGTGCCTACACACACCTTCTCCTCCGCCCCACCCCTCGACGTCCTCCTCATCCCCGGCGGCTACGGCACACGCGGCTCCCCTCCCGGTCTCGAGGACGCCATTACCTTCATCCGCGCGCGCTTCCCGGAGCTCAAGTACATGATCACGGTCTGCACGGGTGCGCGGCTGGCGGCGCGGGCGGGCGTCCTGGAGGGAAAGCGCGCGACGACGAATAAGCGCGCGTGGTTGGATACGAGGGAGATGGCGCCGGGGGTGAAGTGGGTGGCGCATGCGCGGTGGGTGGTGGATGGGAAGTGCTGGACTAGTGCGGGGGTGAGTGCGGGGATTGATATTGTGCTGGCGTGGGTGGAGGAGGTGTATGGGAGGGAGAAGTCGGAAGAGGTTGCGGGGGTGATGGAGTATGAGAGGCATGAGGATTCGAGGTGGGATCCGTTTGCGGTGGCAAATGGGTTGCCGGAGGATGAGTAGGGAGACGGTGGTAGGTAAGGGGTAGTTAGGGATAGTGAGCAATGGCGATATAATCTGAACAGTCTCCACTCCACATTTCTATACAGACCGACGCGAAACTAAATCTATTATACCAAGCAATGAACTCCGAAGGGTATATAGCCGTCTAAATCTACGTAAAACTACAGAGTTATACAAGTACCATCAAGCAGAAGCCTTTCTAAAATATCAAGGAGAACTTAACCACGGGTCCTCATACAACTCCTTTGCCGTTGCCCTCTCCTCCGGAACCCACTTCAGCATCCTCTGCGCAAATTGTATAAAAAGCCGCTTATCCTCACCTTGGAGCGACGTTGTCCGGTTCTCAAACGTAAAGCCTTCGGGTGGCATCAATTGTGGATGCTTAAATTCGCCTGCGAGTGGTATTGTAAACATGGGATGCGGAAGGAAGGCGCGATGTAGCAAGAAGTGACGACGTGGAAGAAAGGCGCGATGGAAAATAAGGAAGCCCGCAGATTGAAGGCACGATGGGGAACAAGTTGTTCCTGCGGTCAGAAGTCGCGTGGGAAGGTGGAAATTCTGGGCTAGGAAGGTGTGATAAAAAGACGAGAGTCGCAATGGAAGGCACGGTAGGGAGTAAAGAAATAATCCGACCGGCGAATAGGGATCATACCTTGCTCGAAATACAGATTGTCATAAACCGCTCTATTTTCCCGTCCCAGCAGTTCCGCAGGCGGAGGACCTAAAAGCCGGATCATCTGCGCAAAGTGCGTGGAGCGGGCGTATTGATTTTCGGCCCCGATCCCGTCGAGTAGTGAGATGTCCTCGAGGAGTTCCCATAGCTGTTTGTGACCCGTATGTTAGTTACACTGCAAGTCTCAACTACTGCAATATGCATTGGCTTCCCGTATCTATACTTACCAGCATTCCAAGATTCCAAATGTCAGCGCTATACGTCCATCCCACGCCAAGAAGAACCTCGGGTGCAGTGAACTGTTCAGGTTGAATATCATGGTGATGAAGAGAAGACGTATCGCCAAATACAGCAGCGCCAAAGTCACTTATCTTGAGAATGCCGGTACCTTTGCTGAACCGGCCAAAGTCGGGCTGGGATTGGTATACGCGACGTCCATCACCATCTTTGTAAGGACCGGGATTTTGCCTTTGTGCCTTGACATACTCATCTATTACTGAGCTATCTTCAAAGCCCAGCAAGAAGTTATCGGCCTTTAGGTCTTCGCCTCATGGTTAGCATTTCCATCCATCCTAGGCTCGCGGAGTAAGCCGCTTACCAGCATGTATAATATGGCACTCGGAGTGGGGGAAGTCAAGGCCACGTAAAATGAGCTTTAAGAAGGCTTTGAGAATAGGTAGTGATAGTCCTACAGTGCCGAGATGTCGACCGAGCATCCAGAGAGGCTCCCTTAATGGCTCAAAAGCTAAACATAAGTGCTCTCCAGAAGACCCAGCGACCGCGAAAGAGTTCTCGACTATTCTGACATACTTAGCACCGTCATGCTTTGACTGCATTTGAGAAATATGACGAGACATCTGCGGCTCCTCGTTGGCGGACTTGCGGTCTCCTTCAAGGCAGTTGGTGATCTTTAACGCCATATATTTACTTGGCTGCCATGGCCATCTGGATCCCATTAGTATCGTGCCCGCCCGAAACCGTGCGGTACAGACCTGTTCAACTCCTCGGCTAGCCACACTGTTGAACCTGTTCCAAAGCCTAGCTTTGAAATGATTTGATACTTACCATTGATGTTCTCTCCAATTCGGGCTGGGTAGAAGCGTTTCGGGTCATAATCAGGATTCTGCTCCTCCTCAAGAAGAGCATCAGCAGGCAACAAATGGGCTATTGCGTTCGGGTTCATCGACGGTCGAGACGAGATAGATCTCCGCCGTATCGAGGTAAGTGCACGAGGCCGGAGCATCAAGGTCGATAAGTGACACGTGTAGGACCCCCACAGATATCGAGAACGCGACATCGGCGATCAATGATTTAGCCAAATAAAAGTTGCCAACTGGGCAGATTTGAGAAGTTTGATGACCAAAAGCCGGCGCGGTTGGACTTGGGTCTGGCCAATTTGGGACTGAGTGAGCGGGTTGAAAGTCCTGGGCCAATCATTAGTCGTAGTTCTCACCCCGCGCGGTTGTGGCCGCCAGCCCCGGGCGCGTCTGGGCGCGGGGTGGGGGGTCCAACGACCGAGACGACGACAGATACGGCTCCTCCCATGGCATTCTCAGGGAAAACAATGGGACGAGCCGTAGCCTTGCGGGTTTTGCATATGTTACTTGCAGTATGTCGATTGACTATCATGGTTCGATGTTTATGTCGGGCGTCAACATCGCCCAGCCAAGATCGCAAATGGCTATTGGGTGAAAGCCCATGTCGCCATTTCCGACAAGTAGTGTGACTGAAGCACAAAGTTGCAAATCCCGAACAGATGATGTGATTTCACGCTTCATGCTGCCATATTCGACTAGTAATGTAGCTAGAGCTCATATCGCCATTTTCGACCAGCAGTGTGCCTGAAGCTAATGTCGCCATCGTCGACTAAGGGTCTGGTTTAAAGATCACGTTGCGAATATCGGCACATGGTGAGGATTCAATGCTTCATTCTGCCATACTCGAGGCGGCTGGTGAGGCAGCTGAAGATCGTGTTGCAAATCCCGATGGATGATGTGATTTAATCCTTCGTCCTGGTTTTGGGAGAGCTTAAAGCAGGTATATATGTCCCTATTATTGCAGTAAGTATCTCATATTTATCCATACCGTCAGCTTCATCCCAGAATTACCCCTCCAAAACGATACCCCTCCAAAAAGCTTACCCCTCCAAACCTTTTACCCCTCCCAAACCTTATCTCTCCCCAAGCACAACCATGTCAACCGACGTCCGAGAAGTCGACGCCGTCGTCGTCGGCGGCGGCTTTGGCGGCACCCGCCTTATCAACCTCCTCAAAAACAAACTAAAACTCCCAACCGTCGTCGGCATCGAGAAAGGTGAGAACCTCGGCGGAACCTGGTACTGGAACCAATACCCCGGCGCGCAGACCGACACCGAGAGCTGGGTCTACCGCTTCTCCGACGAGCGCGACCCCCCGAAATGGAACACGCGATACCTAAAGGGCGACGCGCTGCGTGAGCAGATAGTCGACTCAGCCAAGAAGAACAACACCTACGACGACTTCATCTTCGGCAACGAAGTCAAGACGGCGCACTACAACGCCGAGACCAACCGCTGGGACATCGCCACCGACAAAGGCCACCGCTTCTCCGCGACCTACTTCGTCACCGCCCTCGGCATCCTCAACAACCCCAACATCCCCAAATATGCCGGCCTCGAGACCTTCAAGGGCCCCGCCTTCCACTCGGCGCGCTGGCCCAAGGGCCTCGACGTGACCGGCAAGCGCGTAGCCGTCATCGGCACGGGCCCCTCGGGCAGCCAAATCACCGGCTCCATCCACAAGATCGTCAAGCACCTCACCGTCCTGCAGCAGCGCGCGCAGTTCATCACGCCCGTCAACAACAGGCCCATCGAGGAGGCTGAGAGGGCGGAGATCTACAAGAACTACGACGGCATCTGGGACACGGTGTTCCAGTCGCTCTTCGCGATGGGGTTCGTCGAGGCCAAGAAGTCGGCGCTCGAGGCTACGCCCGAGGAGCGCAAGGAGGTCTATGAGCGCATCTGGAATAAGGGCGGCGGGTTCCGCTTCTTCTTTGAGACGTTTGGGGATCTGGGGACGAGCGTGGAGGCGAACGAGACGGCGGCGGAGTTTGTGAGGGGAAAGATTGCGGAGATTGTGCCAGACCCTGAGACGGCTAAGCTGCTGCAGCCGAAGGGGCATTATGGCGGAAGGCCGCTGTGCGCGGAGGGGTACTATGAGGCGTTCAAGGAAGATAATGTCAAGCTAGTTGATATCGCATCCAACCCCGTCGCGAAGATCACAGAGGCGGGCATCGAACTGCAGGACGGGACGGTAGTAGAAGTCGACGTGATCGTCTTCGCCACCGGCTTCGACAGCGTAGACGGCTCCTACCACAGCATCGACATCACGGGCCGCTCTGGCGCCAAGCTCTCCGAGACCTGGAAGCACGGCGCCAACTCCCTCTACGGCGTCAGCATCGCGCAGTTCCCCAACCTCTTCACCGTCAGCGGCCCTGGCGGGCCCTTCTCCAACATCCCTCCCTCCATTGAGGTCCAGGGCGACTTCATCGCGAAGCTGATTGCCGAGTCGCAGGAGCGGGGGTCCAAGTCTATTGAGGCGGATGCGAAGGCGCAGACGGCGTGGGATGAGGCTGTGCAGGCGATTTCTCAGGCGACGATCTTTAGTAAGGTTAAGTCGTGGGTGCAGAATGATAATGTGGAGGGGAAGACCAAGTATAGTGCGTTTTTTTTGGCGGGGCTGCAGAATTATATTGCCAAGTTGGCGGAGGAGACGGGGGGGAAGTATCCGTCGTTTGTGTTTCAGTAGGGGGGTGTGAGGGATGGATGGGACAGGGGGGGAATATAGTAATCGTGGAGTATATAGGAATGAAATCAATGACCAACTGCTCCTCTACTGGGCCTACGGGCTGCTTGTAGATGGCGTGGCTACATGTTTGGGCCTGAGCTAGGCCCCTTCACAACGGGGGAAAGCATGCATACGCTCTAATCACAATGCACGCCAGAAGTAAGTGAGAGCACATGCATATGCTACCCGCTACCTAAGCCACCCATGGATATCAGCTCGCAAATTAAACTACACCTCCCCCCTAAAATTACCCCATCCATAACAACAACCCCTAAACCCATCTAGGGTTCATCTCATCTAAGCAACAGCGCTCTTCTCGGCATGCCCCTCGGGCAACACATCCGCGAGCGTCTCGTCGCTGAACTTGAGATCCTCCTCGACGGGCACGTGCTCCTTGATGCGGAAGAAGATGACGGGGAAGGCGATGACGAGCGAGCCGGCCAGGAGCACCCAGTTGGAGATGAGCTCGTCCATGTACGACATGCCGTTCGAGTCGAGGGACCACATGACGGCCGCGCCGGCGGACTGGATGCCCTTGTAGAAACCGACGTAGTTGGCCATGCGGCGGCCGTTGTTGGTGAGCGCGCCCATGTACCTGGGTTTGTGTTAGTGATTGTGCTCGTGTCTGGAGGGTAGGTGGGATAATATATGGCTGCAGGGGGTGGTGGGGGGAAGCCGAGCACATACCAGTAGACGCAGCATTGCCACGCGGCGTCGTAGAAGCCGTAGAACATGTACAGGAACATGGGGCCGAGATATCCCTTATCCTTCCAGTCACCGTGTCCGGACTTGTTGTCACGGGTGAAGCCGAGTTGCCACTTGTAACCACCACCCCAGATAGCGAAAGTAAGTACGAAGAGGATGACAAGCGACGCCTTAGCGCGAGTCGTGCGCTTGAAGCGCTCATAGTCGAGGGCGTTACCAAAGATGATGGCGCCGATCATCTGGGAGAACCAGTACAAAAGCGAGTTGAGGGAGCGGGTGCGGATGTTGAAGTAACCCCCGTTGACCGAGTTGGTCTGGTAGGTGGTGAACCAGTTCGAGGACCAGAACATGGGGAAGAGGAGGAGGATGTAGGGGTCCGACACGATGGTGTTGCCGAGGCCGATGAACTCCGACTTCCACGACGGGTTCTTCATGAGCACGACGCGCGAGCCGTCGGAACGGATCACCTTGTCGGCGTTGCAGAGGAATAGGGCTAGCACGGCACCGCCGAACATGAGCACGATGAAGGCGATGTAAGTTCCATCCCCAACCGACATCTCAGTCGGGCTGTTAACAGTCTGGCCCAGCGGGATCAAGGACCCAACGACACCGCCCAGGTTGAAGATGGTCCAGAACCACGCAAAGGCGCGGCCCTTCTCGGACTCGAGCGGGTAGGACAGCATGATTGTGCCCTGGGCGGTCCAGAGGAGACCGGCGCAGACACCGAGCAGGGCGCCGCAGAAGATGTTGAAGGGGTTGACGTGCGCGTGCAGGGAGACGAGCAGGGAGACGGCGTAGAGGCAGTAGCCGATGCCGCCGAAGGCAAGGGTCAGCTTGACACCCAGACGGTTAACGAAGGAGCCGGCGAAGAAACCAACAACGGCGAAGGTGCTGTAGAGGGCAGTGTTCTGTACAGCACGTGGTTAGCTTTTGTTTATCTTAGCCCTCTCCCCCCCTCCCGAACCCCTGGTCGCATTTCCCCATGCAACCCCCCGCCGCACCATCGAGACATATTGCCAGATTTTCTATCATAAGACGAGTTTTAAGAAAGAGGAAAAAATTACCATATCCGAAGTCAGCTTCCCATCATCGGCACGTCCACCACCGCCCAAGCCCGTGAGCGCGTTGAACATACCCGGGCACGTGAAGCAGACAAACGAGACCATGAGCAGCTGGAACATGGGCGACGCGTACCAGGTGACGCTTACGGGCCCGACCTTGCGCTCGCGGTACATCCAGCCCTCCGGGCGATCAGCGGGGAGCTCGCCGAGGCCATCATTGTCGACCGCGACGTCTTCGGCGTAGGTGGCGGGCGCGGATTTGTCCGCGGGGGCGGAGTCGTAGGTTTCCTTGGTGTCGGCCATGGTTGGAGGATGATCGATCCAGTTGGTGCGGGGGAGTGGTGGAGGGGTTGGCGACGAGGTGGTTTGGAGGGAGGGACGTTGAAAGGGGGAGGTAGGGATGATATAGAAAAGTGATGGCGGGAAGGGAGATAAGCTTGGGAGTGTGGGAGCAGGGGTGTTATCTGGGATGGCACGTCTGCAGGTGTGCTACCTTACCTAGAGCAGTTTACGGCCCTTAAGGTGATGTTGTGGAGGGGTGGAGGGTGGATGGGGGGAGTGGATGGGAGTGGATGGGAGTGGAGCAGTGGTTCGGCGAGGTGGAGGATAGTAAGTACGAGGATACGGTGCTAAGTATGGTAGTACAGTAGCACCCGTACAATTTCTATGTATAGGATTTGTGCGTGTATGTGTGTGGTATGTGTAGTGTAGAGTAGTATGTAGTGAGCAGTAGTAGGGAGTAGTAGTGTAGTGGAAGTATCGCGTACATCAACGGGCGGGATTGGCGTGTAGTAGTAGTAGTAGCTTGTTGTAGTATGCTAGGGCGGCAGGGCGGAAGGGCGAAAGGGCGTATGGGCGTGTGGGCGGATGGGCGTATGCATGGGGTTGAAGGTTGTAGTAGTGGAGGCTGGTCGGTGATGTGGAGGTGAAAGTTGTGGAGAGAAGAGGGAAGGGCGAAGGGAAGAAGAGAAAGAAGAGGAGATTGGGAATAGGGAATTAGGAATTGGGAATAGAGACGAGACAGACAGACGCACAATACACAAAACAGCATCCATACACACTATACTGTAGCTGTAGCTGTAGTATGTACACACAGCACCATATGTACATGCCACAGTACATATCACACTCCCACCGCATACAACCAACCCAAACGAAGCTTTGTGGGGGAAGGATTGTGGCGGGCACCGGGCATCCAAACAGCACCAGGGGCACGTGAGAACTGATGTGTCTCCCTCTCCCTGTCTCCTCCCCCCCAAAAAAACCCAGATAACGCCTCGGTAGCATCCCCCAAGCCAGCCCCTGCTCCCCTAGCAATCCCCTGCCCCCATCCCCCTGCCCTCCCCCATCCCCAGTAATCCCCTACGGAGGAACCTCCCCCCCTTACCAAAAAGTGGTGGTGGACACAAGTACCTCCCCGTTTCATCGGGTGGAGCAAGGGATGTGTGAAGCGCGGAAAGGGGAGTGGAGTGGGCGTGAGAGCGGAAGGAAGGAATGTGGCAGACGAACGAACGAACGAGGCTAACCGACGTTTTAGCTGGTTAGCTGGATGCGGCGAGGCTTGTTGCTTGGTTCGGGTGTGGCCAATTGGGGGTGCGGGTTAGGGTAGTTGGTTCGGCGTACTCTGGCTGGCTAGCTGGGGGGTTTTAGGGGACACATGAGTGTCTCTGGTTGCATTCGGGTGTGGTGGTGGTTGTACTGTGTACATTTTGGAGTGTGAGGGGACACGATGGGATGGGATGGGATGGGATGGGATGGGATCTGCAACGTGAGGATGCAACGATCTCGAGCGCGACGGAGACGACGCGGTTAGGTGGCTGCCGATGCGATGCGCTGCGATTGAAGTTGCATCGCGCGGCACACGGCTCAGCGGAGACGCGCGGGGAGTGGATGGAGGGAGGAGATACGGATCCCAGATACCGTAGATACAGTTCGTTAGATAGATGGAGATAGTTGGAAGCAACTCGGACTGGACAGCACTGGACTGACTGGGACTGGGACTGGGACTGGGATACATCCCACCGCGTACCAGGGCAAGATTGCCGGCAGGGTGACGGGGTGGGAATGCCGATTTGTGTACAGTGGCTGCATGTATACAATGGAAATACTTCTTTCCCCCAAAATAACCTTCCGTAACGTAGGATCCAGGCTGACGTGTGGCGGCTGGGTGCAGCGCTAGCAGGGCGTGGTAGTAACGTTGAGGCTGCGGGAGTCGCTTCCCCTTCCACTTCTACATCCACACGCCAGGCCAGGTGTCGGCTCGGTCTACCAGTCTCTACCGTACCAATCTCTACCATACCAATCTCTACCATACCAATCTCTACCATACCGTACTGTGCTGTTGACCACCACACACGACGTGCGGGAGGGCGAGTAGAGTAGGCCCTTTGCGTTTAATTATTTCAGTATGACCGCGGGGTTCGGCGATACGGCGATGGATGGCTTGTGGCGGCGACGGTGATACTGGAGTTCGGCATCGTATATCGTAGTACAACACACCGCACGATCGGCAGCTCAGCTCAGATCAGCTTCGTATACTGTGCTATATATATATATGCGCGCCTGCATCCCATCACATCCCTCACACGACTTGCAAATCCCAAAATCACCACTCCCTCCTGCCCTCTCTCCTCTCCTCGTCCTCGTGCTCCATACAAACTACAACCAACACATCACCATCACGTGTCCCTCCCTCTCTTCCGCCGTTTGTTTTCGTCTACCCCTACCTACCCCTAACTTACTTTAAGTAGAGTACCACCACCAAAACGACCCTTCTAACCCCCCCCCCCAATCCCGAACCAACCAATAGCCACCCCCCCCTAACCTTTGAATCGGGCCATTTCATCCCCCCTCCACCCCAGTCCCAGACCAATCCAGACCCAATCCCCAGGGTCGCCTCCTCTTCCCCATCATCTCCAGTCCTGTGTCCTTTGACATCCATCCGACTCATCCCATCATATGCGGGGGAGGCAAGTCATTCGCCTCCCCCGCATACGACTCTACTGTACAGTACCGCTATACCTCCCGCCACAAACCACAGTCATTCCACTGGCCTGTGACTGGGCTGGGCTGGAAGAAGCGAGAGACAATTTCGAGATGTGGTACAGCAAGTACTGCCGGAGAGGACAAGGGGAGCGGCGGCATGTGGAGGGCCCATGAGATTGGGGACTAGTCTGGATTAGGTAGGTACAAGTTGAGAAATCTGATCGGGGTCATGTGATGTCGCGTTTGGTGGCACGTGATATGCGAGAGTATGTGTGAAAGTATGTGAGAGTTACATAAAGCGATCGGTTTCCGAATTTAACGAATCGAAATAATAGGAAGCTGCGACTGAGGCCTTTCTTGATAGTCGTTCTTTCCATATGTTGGGACTTCGAAGTTCCGAGGAAGCAGCGAATGAGTTTGCTTGATAATCGTTCTTTCCCAATATAGAGTTTCAAACTTTCGAGAAAGCTGCGATTGAGTTTTCTTGGTAATCGTTCCTTCCATATATGAAGCTGGAAATCTCCTGAGGAAGCTGCGATCGAGTTTGCTTGGTAATCGTTCTTTCTATATGGAAGGCATTGAACTTCCGAGGAAGCTTTAATCCGTGGAGAGACGACGAGCTGGCTGGATCGAGGGTTGGATGGACTCGGTCAACGAGTGTCATTTGCTGGTATTCTATGTTATAACTGACAACTATCCAATCCTCCTCAAACCGAGGACAGGATACGGGAAAGACCCCCAACAAATGATGGTATCATATCATTTTCATTCGCGCTCAACGCGACGACCAGGCTATGCTCAAATTCCAGACCTCCCCACTACCAAACCGTACTCCTCTAACCATGATATATCGTACACCCCCCATCATTCCTCCCCTTTCCTTCTCCCTTTCCCCACCACTACCCCTCCTCCCCCTCCTCCCCCTCAACAACCGTCCACCTCCCCTCCTCCCCCCCCACCAACCCCCTCACCACCCTCCCTACCTCCCCAC